>UYYA01004249.1:0-137162 GCA_900624975.1 Angiostrongylus costaricensis
ATTGAAGTGGCCTAGATTTTATTTTATGCTATCGTAAGACTTTTCAGCTTATTCACTAAAAATGTCATTAATGTTTTTGACATTAATCCATGATCAACAACTTCTCGAAAAAACCCACCGCTTTTTCGTGACTTCCAATGAGGAAGTTTAGAACAGCTGATTATAGTCGCATGTGGTTGACGACTGCACCATCCCACATCAAAAATCGGTGCGAACGTACGGGACCAGGTCGNGCTTGCGGAAAATGCAAGGATTTCTGAAGCTTCGCTCCTATCAACCATTGAATATTATTCGACACTAGGAATCGTGGGATTCTAGTTTCTCATAGAAAAAGTGTGCCAATATTTGCCTGTAATAAGCGGATTTTATAAAAGTTCCCCACTTGGATAGAAATTGCGGCCTGGAATACCACCAATTATTTGCAGCTTAAAGCTTATAACTAGACTTTCTTCTAACCTAAAGTCTGCTAAATTGTGGACTTAACCTACTAAGCGTAACACGTCTTACAGGGACACGCAATTTTGACTATAAATTGTCCGCAAAGGCGGAAATCCTCAAACTCCTACGGACTTCTTTTCCAAAGCTCTTCACCCAAAATTGGAGAATTGAAATTCTAGAAGTATAATGTCTTGATCAATGCCGAGGTTAATAGAAAGTTGCTCGTGGCAGTTACTGAAATTCTAGAGTTCTCTTTGCGGCTTTAACTCGTTGTTTCAGGCTATTATTGAAGTGGCCTAGATTTTATTTTATGCTATCGTAAGACTTTTCAGCTTATTCACTAAAAATGTCATTAATGTTTTTGACATGTCATTAATGTCTTCGGTAATCCATGATCAACAACTTCTCGAAAAAACCCACCGCTTTTTCGTGACTTCCAATGAGGAAGTTTAGAACAGCTGATTATAGTCGCATGTGGTTGACGACTGCACCATCCCACATCAAAAATCGGTGCGAACGTACGGGACCAGGTCGCGTATGACCTCCGGGCATTCGTCCCTGCTATTCATTGTGCTGAAGATTTTGCATCATTCTTGTTCGCATGTGTAAACACTTTGGGAAAGTCTAGACTACACCCGATAATTTGGGGTCTTGGCGACAATTTGCTTGCCTTCGTTTATTTTTTTTCAGTGGGAACGTCAAAATTCTGCCTTTTTGTACGCCCGATGAGAGAAATCGCGTCAGTCCACAGCAACTCTGAGCACATGGTGTCCAGCAATAAGTGAGGATTGAATCTGCCTTATCAATTAATTGGAAAACTCAAAAACATTAATGACATTTTTAGTGAATAAGCTGAAAAGTCTTACGATAGCATAAAATAAAATCTAGGCCACTTCAATAATAGCCTGAAACAACGAGTTAAAGCCGCAAAGAGAACTCTAGAATTTCAGTAACTGCCACGAGCAACTTTCTATTAACCTCGGCATTGATCAAGACATTATACTTCTAGAATTTCAATTCTCCAATTTTGGGTGAAGAGCTTTGGAAAAGAAGTCCGTAGGAGTTTGAGGATTTCCGCCTTTGCGGACAATTTATAGTCAAAATTGCGTGTCCCTGTAAGACGTGTTACGCTTAGTAGGTTAAGTCCACAATTTAGCAGACTTTAGGTTAGAAGAAAGTCTAGTTATAAGCTTTAAGCTGCAAATAATTGGTGGTATTCCAGGCCGCAATTTCTATCCAAGTGGGGAACTTTTATAAAATCCGCTTATTACAGGCAAATATTGGCACACTTTTTCTATGAGAAACTAGAATCCCACGATTCCTAGTGTCGAATAATATTCAATGGTTGATAGGAGCGAAGCTTCAGAAATCCTTGCATTTTCCGCAAGCACAGTCAACAACCTGAGGTGGGTTTCTGCTTCCTATTAGTTGTTCAATTGAAAGCTACTTTTAATGGAAAGCATAAAATTCGTCTTAGGTGAAGTATTGTGCATGCTTACTATAGTGATTCTCTTGAGAGTGAATGTCTCAGAATCATGAAAGGGATACAATCCTCTTTGTTCTTGAAAACACTTGGCAGATCAGAACCTCTTAAATCTAATCATAATCACATGGGACCTAAGCACATATGAAGCTCCTCATATAAAAGTTTTTTTGGAAAGTGTTTGATTGCCGTTTTTCTCTTTCTACTTTTATTTCCTATCGAAGTTTTATCGGTTCACTGGAAAATTTCACACTTTATAAACGAGACTTTTCTTTCGACTTTTGTCATTTACCATTCCAATAGCTTATCATCGTCTGAAGATTTGTTTTGTGAAATATAGGTTTCTGAATTCGACCCATTGTCGTGCTCTTCTACTCGGCGAATGACGCGAAGATCGTGGCGACGCTTAAAGCGCGGCAATCCCTTCATTCTAAGCATGTTTCGTTTGATTCCTTGTTCTTCTTTGCCTTGACAACCGTACCTACACCGTAGTGGTAGAGAAACAGATAAAACACAGTAATGACAGTAATAGTAACAATAATGATAACGGTAATACATGGAACAATTATTTATAGTTCTACCTCATAGGTTGATCAACGCCTGCAGCTTTATGCTTTATTTTATACTTCACACTTAGTAGTAGTCAACATGACGACTCATTTCTTGCAAGTTCCTGGGATTCTGGGGCCAATTTCTTTGCATCGCTTCCCTTTTTTGAATAGTCAAATTCTTCAAAACTGAGAAAATAACGATGTAGGAATCGCATCGATTTTTGATGTGGGATGGTGCAGTCGTCAACCACATGCGACTATAATCAGCTGTTCTAAACTTCCTCATTGGAAGTCACGAAAAAGCGGTGGGTTTTTTCGAGAAGTTGTTGATCATGGATTACCGAAGAGTCTTTCGTCTTTTTGTAAGTGTTATTGAAGCGTTTGGCCTAGTAGATTGTATATCGGCATACCCTTCCAGGCTCTGAAGAAGGCGATACTGCCGAAACGTCAGCTAGCGTTGTATTGTATTGTGTTTTTATGGAAGTAAATGTATGCTGTTTAAAAACCTCGCGATTGCTGAACAAGAAAACGACACCTTCAGCACTTTCCTGAGTTTTTGACACTTTTTTTTTAAGGCGGCAGACCCGTCATTGGAATTTATGAGGTTTTCTACATTGTAATGGTTAACGATAATGGTTGTTTTGGAGCGGGGTTCAGAGGCACTCCTCAATACACATGAAATCGATCCCTGCCCCGCCAGCCCACCTAGCCTTCCTTTCCTCATGAGTCCACAAGTTGGTACAGACTTGTCTGGGGCGGTAGCTTGATACATCGATAGGCCACCGTGAATCATTGTAAAGGCCGCTTGCAAAGATATGAATTTAATCACCTCCAAAAACGCTTTCACTGATCTCCCTCTTAAGAGGGGTCTCGAGCCAAGTTAGTCGCGAGGTTACGTTGCGCGTCCCCAGGGTGTAGATAGAAGATTAATCGCGGATCAAAAGCGACCTTTGCCTTAATGAGAAGCAGGTGAATTCAAGAGATGGAATCCTCTTTCTGCTGCACCAATTTGGCATATACTTTCAGTATTTGCTAGGCGTATTCATTCATACGTGTTTGGGTGCGTTCTTGCTTATGCGGATTGTTTTCTACGAGACAATTCGGTCAAAATCCTGCAATCAAGTGACTGGGAGGTATATGAAGGGCGGCTAAGAGTCGCCTCCAACAGATGAACTCCATGTACACTCTGGGAGAGCCTGGTAAACTACCCGTGAGTATACCCAGCTCCCACGTTCAGAGCTCAGCAAGCTATAAGTGGGTATCAAAAATGCTAAACACAGTAAAAGAACAGTCCTCATTCCTTTGACCCCGAAAGAGCCCTCAATTTCGCACCGTTGGGTAGGACGAGTACGGCGAGACTGCTAAAATCTCACAGTCAATGGAAGCTGCCCAGGTTATAAAGAACTATAGTGACGATCTGTACCTGGAATGCACGTACACTTGCATCCCAGTCCTCGATGGAGGAGTTGCTCATTGAGGCAAGAAGGGTAAAATACGATGTCATCGGCCTGGCCGAGGAGAGAGGACGCCACCCATTCAACGCCGTCTATGACACCGGAAAACAACTGTTCCTCGGAACAGGCGACAGTAGAGGAGTGGGCGGTGTCGGCGTTCTCGTCAACACGAGTTTGTCCATGAAAATCGATTCATTTGAAAAACTTACAATCCGAATCGGGTGTTTAAGATTAAAAAGATGTAGATCAATTCCGGCTTTGACAACCTTCGTCGTTTACGCGCCGACATCAAATTATGACGAAGAAGAAGTCGAAGCGTTCTACATGGACTTGGAGAGGTTCTACAGAGATGACCACACATTCTTCAAGATCATCACTGGAGATTTCAACGCCAAGACTGAACCAAGAAGAACTTCTGAAGAACGTCACATTGAGACCCGCGGATTAGAATGGAACGAACAGGGTGAGCGGCTGTCTGAGTTTATTATGGCGACCAAGACAATCCATGGTAACTCGCAATTCCAGAAGCCCCACCCTCTGCGCTGGACGTGAGAGTCTCCCAATGGAGAGCTCCATAACGAAATAGACCACATCATAGTAAATAGAAGGTTTTGCCTAACCGATGTCGCTGTTGTCCCAAAATTCTACGCAGGATCAGACCACCGTCTTCTTCGTGCAAGATTCTATTTCTCGCGAAAAAAAGGAGAAAAAGCCGCTAAATTCAAAATCCGAAGTCCCAGAACCACCGTAAACTGGGATTTATTCGATTCACTTGTCGGATGTTGGGAAGATGCCGTTGTCGATAACATCGACGAAGAATGCGTTGGGCTCATTCAACATCTTCACGCTTGCGCTATGAAAGCTCAGAGTTCTAAAGTCACCAAGAGACGTCTGTCTCCAGAAACACTCGAGCTGATACGCCAGCGTAGAATCGCAGACGAGAGTACAAAAGACCGCTCAGTCTCAATTTTATGGATTTACAGAAGACCTTTGATTCAGTTGAGATGGAAGCAGTGTGGGAAGCCCGTGATACTCAATGGGTTCCTTCTCAGTACATAAAGATTCTTCGTGAGCTGTACAAAAATTTCACAACCAAAATATCACCATTTTACAACGATATTAGCAAAATTATTTGCCACCACCCTCCAGAACGTCATACGAACATTGGAGTGGGATAATATGGGAGTGAAAATCGATCGGCAGTTACACCATCTTCGCTTTACTGATGACATCGTACTTATAACACTAAACATTAGCCAAGGAGAACGTATGCTTGACGACTTTGATAAAGCCTGTGGAAAGATTGGTCTTCGACTAAGCCTTACAAAAACGATGTTCATGAAGAACGGATTGGTTTCGTACGATCCATTTACGCTCAACGGAACGAGTATCTTCTCATGCTCCAGCTATGTCTATTTAGGCCAGGAAATCAAGATGATAAACGGCTTAGCTGCAGAGCTGTGCAGAAGAAAACGAGCGGCCTGGGTACCTTTCAAGAGCATCGGGAATGCAGTGAAGAGCACAAAGAACACCCGGCTCCTCGCCCACCTTTTCTACTTAACGGTACTTCCTGCTTTATCGTTTGCGTCAGAGACCTGGTGTCGATGCGCAAGCGGGATGAAAGGTCCACTCAGCGTTATCGAACGCGCAGTCGAAAGGACGGTGCTAGGTGTAAACCGTTTCAGACAAGTAAGGGATGGGATCCGAAGCTCCGACCTACGCCAGCGTTCGAAAAACAGAGATACCGTTCTGTACGCCAAACAGTCGAAGATAAGGTGGGATAGCCACGTAATGCGGATGAATGAGAACCGATGGATAGGAGCCGTTAGTGAATGGGTTCCTTGCGATTTCAAACGTACTTCGGGAAGACCACCGACCCGATGGTCAGAGTTCTGAGATACCTGGAAGACGAACATTCCGGAGTGGTTGGACATTCATTAATACCTTGCACCCACGCTCTGAAGTTAAACCGCTGTGGTAATGCGACGGAGTGTTAAAATAGTACATTAACTAATGTAGAAAATACTTAGTGTGTTCATCGTATCTCTTAATGTTCTCCGCGAGCTCCCTACTCCTATAGAATATTAAGGCCTGCATTCCCTTGAGAGGCTGGTGCTTCGAATCAAAAAATCACCTGCATAAATAGTTATATGTACTCGAAATATTGCTTCGTATAAAAGTGACACCATGCGAACAATGGGCTTAAGCTAAGTAACGAGCAAACTGAGTTCAGAAGTTTCTGGAAAACTTATTTACATGCATAGATGGATACGTTTTAACTATCGTCGTCATATCCAGTGCAAGACAATTGCTATCTTTTGATCCGATAAGAAAATGCGAGAAAGTCGAATCATTGGGTCTTGAAGATTACTTTCTCATCAACAATTTATGGTGTTTCTTCATGCTAGAAGGAAGTGCTCATCAATTAGTATAAGAAAACAGAATCTAGGTCCAATTTTATTAGTTTAGCCTGATCGGTTTCAAGAAGATAGGTTTTCTTATCAGTTGCATTCCTCAATTAGCCAGTTTTTACTTTTTTTTATTATCTGTGCTGAGGCACCCAAAACAGTGTCACGTTTACCCTTTTATTGGTCCACTTTCGCTTTTTTCGCTCTCTAAGCGACGAAGAGAACCTACTTCGTCATCATTGTGTTTATATCTACAGTACTTCCTAGCTTAATAGTTGACCCAGTTTCTTCAACTTTGTGGACTTTTGGCCCACCTTTCATACCCTCGATATCCTTGCTGAGCAAACACGAAGTGCTACTCTTTTTAAGTGTTTTTGCATTCCGCCTGGGAGAATGAATCCCCTATCCCGTCTATGTGCACAGTTATTCATCGCTTGTGTGATGCCTTATAAATCTTTATTGGCTAGATAATGGTGAATTTCGAGTGCTACAGAAAGTATCAACAATTAGTATTTACAAAGGAACTTGCCGAATATGATCTCTTTAAGTTTCGTTTGAAACCCAATGATAACATAAAATTTTGCGGACTCTGAATCTCTTCACTGGGGTGTGATAAGAACCTGTATAATCTTATAATATGTTATAAATTGTTTTATTGTATAATGGAGAAACATTTGTTTATGCGGACAGATTATCGTTCTCCTAACGGCCTACCGCCTCATCGTCGCTGGGAGGTGGTGTTCTTAGGTATCGGACTGCGATGTACAGTGGGGTAATTCGTCTCTCCGGCAGGGTTTCCCAAGCTGAGAAGGTGTCCGGCGTTTTCATCAGAAAGCTTAGCTAACAGTAAACCAATACCAGAATCCGTCACCGTCTTGGTATCAAAGTCGCATGTTGGCAGATTTTCCTTTGATCCATACGGGCTGCGACTGCTCGTGGTGGTGAAGATCCGGGGGCAGACTTTGGCCAGCCTGACCTCGGGGTTCCAGGGAGCAACAGTGGTTTAACCAGCAAGTTCCCGATAAATGGTAATTATGTTGGAACCTGCACAACCATTATGAACGAGACGTTCAAGTGTCAAGTGTCAAGTGAGAGATCATCATCGAAAATAAGGTGGGCCGGATACGTAATGCATATGAGGGCAACCGATGTACAAGAGCAGTTAGTGACTGAATTCCTCGGGATGTCAAACCTACTGCATGAAGACCGCCGGCTCGATGGACAGAGTTCTTCACGAAGAGCCTAGAAGAAAAATATGATGCCCGATGGGTCACTAAAGTGAACAGAACCCACTGGGCTGCTCTTGCAAGTGACAGGGACAAATAAAAAATTTACTGGCGCCCGCTCGAGTCACTCGACGATTAAGGAGTCTAAATGTGATGCAGTTGATACAGGACCACTTGAGATAGGAAACTCGATATTTCCATCTGGAAAACCGCTATACCAAAGAAGTGCTGGGCCGGATGCCCGCAGTTAGTTTTTCACCAAGACCAGTAAAAACAAAGGGTTTGGCTTGGAGTTGTGATTCACGTTGTGTTATTCCAATGACAAAGCTCTCAGAATAACTCTGGAGCTAGAATGAAAAGCAGAGTTGCAAGTGCTACAGAAGCTTCAAATTAACTCGGGTGGCTACGAAATGCACAAAAAATTTCTAGAGAGCCAGAAAGATGATACGTGTCCGAAATTAACGAAGGTTCAGAGATTACCTTGGGAGGAGTAAAGCTGTAAGCGGATGAATGTTGCGGAATCTCGTACAAATGGAATGTTTCGTTGTTGATCTATTAAGTGTTTACTGGAATTTCGATCTGCGTCACCAAAATGTTTTCGTTTTCCAATTCACCATTCGTAAAGGCTAATGCACATCCATTGAGTCGTTCATGCAGACGATTTTATTTATTGGCTACGGTAATATGAGAACTTTAAAGCATCATCGATTTGACTGCAATTTTGTGTTTAGAAACAAGTGAGGAGAATTTCGGTATTCATTCCGACGAAGCAATATTTGTGTGAGGAGCATAAGGGAAAAAAGAAACTGAGAACTATAATAAAATTCGAAAATTACCCCTTCTAGGGTCTTGAGATCTTTTGGAGCCCCGAAATTGAAATACACAATGCGTCCTTCAACCGAACCATCCGCTGAGTATGCATTCCACCACACCTCAGATCTGCCGTCTACTTGCTGAAATACTATCATATCCTTATTCCAGTTCTTTTTATGCTATGGCTGGAGTAATCTGTAAACAAAAATTATCTAGGAATCCATGGATTTCACCACGAAAGTTTTTCTCTTCAGTTTTCCACAAGACACCTTTTCTGTTGCAAACTACGCTCTGATGCACTCAGCTTTGTGAGCGATGACTGATCGTGTTGAACGATATTGATGAAAGCAATGTTGACAGAATTATTTTCGTATTGAAATGAACATTAACAATGAGATCACAGAATACCAGGGAAAGAGAGGAATATATATTTTCAGGTTATTTTGTTGGCTCCATGATTTTCAGAGAGTTTGCTGTTTCATTTATACGTTTCTAAAAGATATGAAGGATGAAAATCTTTCGGTGTTGATCAATTCCTCTGGAATGCTCCATGTGTTCGACTTCATTAAGCATCGTTGGAGATGATTCAGTGGATATCTGGCCTTTACAAAGATTAGCCTACCATTGTATCAAGCCAGTGCTGCTATCCTTCCAAGTAAATCTGGAACCAATTTGCCGAACACGGAGAGATGGAAGGGTTGGCAAGCCACGGGCGCGGGAATCGATCCCATGTGTGTATCTATTACAAGGCTCCTCCGACCACTGGGCCACACGCGCCCTTTTTAAAAGGTGTACTAAACAAAATCATCACATCTTTCGTTCATTTCCGATTTCTCAGCAATCACATTCTAGAAATAGCCCAAAGCTTTTTAGAACTCGCAGCCTGCTCTGTGTCCTGTTGAAAAACATTTGTCTTTTTTGTCGTATAGTTTTAAGGGATGTTTACTGTTGGCACGTGTTCGGCACTGGTTTGAAGTGCAACGCAATACATCTGGATTTAATGCCACGTCCTAGGCTCACCAAGATTTCCATGCCCCGTCCTTGGAAAACTAATACCAAACCAATCTGCGAGGCTAGCACCAATGGTTTGATACAGGGTAGCGCAGTGGTTAAGGTAAACTGCAATACACTTGGTTCTTGCTTTGATCTTGCCCATCGTGCAAACTAGGCCCGCCACCCCACCGATACCAATAACGCCAGTCTTCTCTGGAACTGCAGCGCATGTAGCGCAGTGGTTAGAGGTGCCCTACAATACATCTGGGTTCGATCCCGTCTCTAGGCTAACCAGACCATCCATCTTTCCGGGCTTGGCAAAGGTACTACCACTTGTCTGAGAAGATAGCACTACAGACTCGATACATCGGCAGGCCATCGCGATTTATTTTATAGGGCGCACTGGATTCAGTCACCTCTAACGATGTTTAATGAAGTCGAATTCATGGCACATTCCTCAAGGATTGATCAAAGCCGAGAGCTTTATCCTTTATTGTTTATGTTCATTGTTTGCTGTTTACTTTAGCGCCCACTCTTTTTCTCTTAACACAGGATAGTTTTTCCTTCCAAGGAGGGGCTTTATTTATAAGGAATGCTCTTGAATTCCAACAAATACAAGCAAAATTAAAAGACGGTAAGTGCTACTTAAAAGATTAAAATTTGCTTACAGGCTTTTTATTGAAGCAAATTTTTTTTTCTATCCTAGGCAATCCTTTGCAGCAAATATTTGTTATCAGTGATATTCTTTGTTTATGATTGACAAAGACAAACTCTTAGATTTGCTTGAAATTTACTACTCGTCATGATAGACATGAATAGAGGTTACGAGCAGGTCGAATAGGGAATAATTTTAAAAAAAAACCAGGAAAACGTAAAAAGAACAAAAGCATAAAATATGGTAAATATGTTAGAGTAGCACTGTAGTGACAGAGTAGACAGTAAAGCAGCAAAAATCAAAATCAAAATAGAAAAACCTGAATGCACCTCATCGGCTATGCGTCGAATAAGCGCTAAATTTTCAACAGTTCCAGAAATATGTGAAATCTCCACCATCCACCTAACGTTTTGTTTAATTCGTTTGGGGTCGAATTTGGATGACAGATCTTTCGAGTTCACACAAGTTAATACATAAGTATATGAAATACACATATGTATTCTTTAGCAGTCGAAAGCAGTCGAGTAGATTGCAGACCTCTATGGGATTTATTAAGACCAAACACGTATAAGAGCCATTTCTACTTATCATTAATATTGATCCTTGACCTTTTGATTATCTTTGCTTTTAGTTCCGTTACTATTTTCGTTCGACCTCATACATGCTCAAAATCTCTTCAACATGTTAAGACTTCGGAAGTTCAAGCAAGTTTTGCTCCACAGAAACAATTCCATCCTACGTTTCAAACGTCCACTTCCTCTGACCGCCTTTTTGTTTACTTCTACAGGCATCTGGTAAGAGGCTACAAAAGTTACGAATTAAAATCTTCTAACATTAGATATGGCGAGAAATATCTTCATCAAACGCCATAGGTGATCCGTCAAATGCTGGAAGCTACAGAACACCCTCTATGAAAAAACAATCTTCTCTGAATTTTTGAAGAAAACTACAGCTACAGTTTTCTCACACCAGCTGCAAAACGTTTCTGCCCGACACATAAAAGCTGAAAAAGCTCTCGCCGTTGATCAATCCCTGAGGGATGCACCATGCATTCGACTTCATTAAGTATCGTTGGCGGTGATTGAATGCATATCTGCTTCCTTTGACAGTGTTTCAAACTAATCCGTCTTTACTCTTTTATTTACTGCCTTCTTCTTCTTAATGGCAGGTTATGTTGCGAAATATAACTCGTATGAAACGCTGAGATATTTGCAAAACTCCCGACCACAGGTGTATGCAATGAAGAACGAACACGCGCTGTTGTCCTTACCGGGGAGCAGCGCACTTCACCACTACACTATCCGGGTGCTTCGCTTTGCGTGTATCTCAGCTAGTTCTATCGATCTTTTTTGCCATCAGCAATCACCCGTCAACGGGGTTGATCTGGGGAGCCAATATCGGCATTGAACCCAGTTAAGCTGAGGCTTAGTTATAATCACAATCTTAACTGCTGATGGCAAAAAAGATCGATAGAACTAGCTGAGATACACGCAAATGGAAAGACCCGGATAGTGTAGTGGTGAAGTGCGCTGCTACCCGGTAACGACAACAGCGCGTGTTCGTTCTCCATTGTATACACCTGTGGTCCGGAGTTTTGCAAATATCTCAGCATTTCATACGAGTTATAAACCGTCTTCGTTATGTCTTTAGAAGTCTCCTTTTTCTCGCTGGTGTGGTTAAGTCTCTTTTTAGTTTTTTTTTTTTCTAGCCAAAGCTTTTCTGTAGTCGTGTGAGATGCGTTGCAAATAGAATAGCGTTTAATTTTTCTATTTGATTTGAGTTATTCAAAAAATTTCGACGCGCACAAGTTTTTTCCTGTTTCAAGCTCGACATAAATCCAGAAGCTGCTTACACCGATGTTATTCTGTCGGAGTCGGTGGTTAGTAGATGATCGTGCTTTTCTACAATCGTAAACTGATCCTCAATCAACGGGACGCTCACCGAAAACTGATTATCTACTCCCTTATCTATCTTCCCTGATTTAAGAAATGGCATCACTGTTTCAAACATTCATGTCGATTGTTGGATTCGTTCACTCACTGTTGGATCACTGTTGGATCGTCGAGTGATTCGAGCAGACTCCGATAAATCTTCCATTTTTCCCTGTCGCGTGCAAGAGTAGCCCAGTGGGTTCTCCTCGCTCTGGGGACTTGTCGAGCATCATATCTTTCTTCAAGGCTCTTTGTGAAAAACTCTGAACATCGGGTCGGTGGTCTTTCTGCAGTACGTTTGACATCCCGAGGAATCCAGTCACTAACGGCTTTTATCCATCGGTTGTCATTCATACACATTACGTCTCCTGCCCTCCTTATCTTCGACTCTTTGGCGTACTGAACGGCATAATTGATTTTTGATCGTTGACGCAGATCGGAGCTTCGGATCCTATCCCTTACTTGATACTCTTGGCATCGTTCTTTCGACTGCACGTTTGACAACGCTGAGTGATCTTTCACACTGCTTTCGCAGCTACAAGGTTTCTGGCGCATACCTTAGAGCAGAAAGTACCGTTGAGTCGAAAAGGAGGGCACGGAGCCGGGTCTTCCTTATTCTATTCACTATATCAACGATGCTCTTGAAAACTCTCATTGCCGCTCGTTTCCTTCTGCTCTGCTCCGAAGCTAAGTCGTTCATCATATTGATTTTCCGACCTAGATAGACACAACTGGAGCATGCGGAGATATTCGCTCCGTTGAGCGTAGGCGGGGCATACGAAATCAATCCGTTCCTCATGAACATCGTTTCTGTGAGATTTAGTCGAAAACCAATCTTTTCAGAGGCTTCATCAAACTCGGCAAGAATACGTTCCGCTTGGCTAATGTTTGATGTTATAAAGGTGATGTCATCAGCAAAGCGAAGCTCATGTAACTGTCCACCGTCGATTTTCACTTCCATATTATAATATTCCAGTGTTCGCATGGCGTTCTGGAGGGTGGCGGTAAATAATTTTGGCGAGATGTTATCGCCTTGCCTAACTCCTCTTTTGACGTCAATGTTAATATCGCTGTAGAATGGTGACACCTTGGTTGCGAAATTGTTCTGCAGCTCACAGAGAGTCTTTATGTACTGAGTAGGGACTCCTTGACTATCAAGGGCTTCCATGACTACTTCCATCTCAATTGAATTAAGGGCCTTCAGTAAATCGATGGTAGTGAGACAGAGCTGTCTTTTGTACTCTCGTGATACTTCAATGAGCCTTGTTATCGTGTGGATGTTGTACATCGTATTAAATCGTTTTCGAAAGCACGCTTGCTCACATGGCTGTCGTTCGTCCAGTGTTCTGTCAATGTTGTTTAGAATGAATCGAGCGAAAAGTTTGTAGGCGACTGACAGCAAGCAGATTGGACAATTGTTGCCGATACCGTATAGGTCACTTTTCTAGAACAATAGCACGGTCTTGCTGGTATTCCATTGAGTAAGGACCTTACATGCAGACAGGTAACGTGTTAACAGCCGAGGCAGTGTGTTTAAATTATACCGAAAAATCTAAGACATCAGCTAGTTCGTGACCATCTTTATGACCATCTATGTGGAAGGTGCAATTGTATAATTTGCTCTACCGGTAGAGATGGTGATTGCATGAGCTCGGGTGTGGTGTACCCAATTTCTTGTGGTGTGTGTACGACGAGTACTTCGACGAAACGGGTAGAACACTCTGCGTTCGTATAAAAAAACGCCTAGTTGCTAAATCTAGACCGAAATTAAGTACTCGACCATGCGAGTACAGTACATAGAGGCATAGCGGACAGGAATCGAAGACATCGGCGCACAAAACTTTTGAAGGGTTTGGATAAGTTCACAGAATCTATACAATTCAATTCACAGAACCGCAATGAGTACTGTTATTTGATCAACCGTGATAGCACTATACCTCAGCCTGACTCTTTGATCTTAAACAGACACATTCCTCTCCCATGTAAGACTCCATGCGGCTGGTCTCCAATAATAAGTGGAGGACATAAAAACAGCAAAACGGTGAATGTTTAAAAGAAGCTGTTCATTGCGCGATTTATTTGACTGAGCGAATTGTCTCTGTCAGTTTGATTTGACTTTATCAGGTTCTGTTGAAGACGATACCTCCAAAGTGTGAGCCATTTCGTATAAATAAATGCTGGCATTCCTTTCCTTGTGTTTGAAAACAGTCATCTAGAAAAACAGTTAATGGTTAAACAGTTAACAGTTAGTTAAGTTAAAACAGTTATGTTAACAGTTAGTTAAACAGTTAACAGTTTTGCTCATCTAGAAAACAGTTAATCACCACGCATCAGCTCACCAAGGACGATAAATTCAAGAAGCATTCAGGAAAACTGATTTTCTTTTTTTTGCCTCCATTAGACTGTTAGGAAAGAGGAGCTATCAAAAACCTGGGACAAATTTTTTTTGAACCTACAGAAAATTGACAATCAATGAACACTTCCTATTGTTCGCTTGGCAACTCGTGGTTGATACTTGAATGAGCAGAAAAATTACGGCGTATTCAAACTACGTTAGCCAGTTAAGCACCTCTGTTATTTCGAAAGTTCCTTGTCTTTTTCGATATCGACTTAGATCATCCACGCATATCTTTAACCTCAGCAAGAAGAAATCTTGGTATTCTCAGAACTCTAGTGATCAACCACGATTGAATTCAACGTCGATCATTCATTTTGCCACTGCTACTCTTCATTATTCTTACCGCATAGAATTCGTATATGGCATTCAGCTCGTCGCTCAGTTGTTTTGTAAAAATCTATTGCAAATTTATACAAAAAAGGATAATGGTATCAGCGTTGCTTAATCTTTAAGGGATGTGCCATGCATTCGACTTCATCAAGCATTGTTAGCGACAATTGAACGTATATCTGGTAAACACGATGAGTCCTAGTGGCCTACCGATGTATCGAACCAGTAATGCTATCATTCCAGACAAGTCTGGTACCAACTTACCGACCGATGAGTGAAGTAAGGTTCCTGAGCCAAGGGCTCAGGATCTTTTTTCGTGTGTACTATAGGGCGCCTTTAACCACTGCACTACACGTGCTGTTTATACAAACTTAATCAATTATTAGGAAATTGCAATCATTTTATCTACCTGATACTTAAGCGGCTCGTCATCACTAGTTGTGCAGGCTCTAGCATAATCACTGTTTTTCGGAGATTTGTTGGTTAAGCAATTGTGGATCCCTGGAATCTTAAGTTCAGCCTGACCAAACTCTGCTCCAGGTCATCACCACCACAAGCAGTCGCAGCCATTGTGTGTGCTGGTTCCGATCACTGCCTTCTTCGCGCGAAAATTCGATTCAGGCGCAATCTGGAAAAGAACTTTCCTCATCGACAAGGAGGAAAAAGTCTAGCTCTGTACGACGAAAACATCCTGAACGAAGTCCTATCTAAACGTGACTGACAGATTAAAGAAGTCCCGACCGAGGACTATGAGCTTCTTGTCGCAGGATTGAAAAGCTGTGCCGAATTCGCCACAGTTCCTTAAACAAGAGGATCGGATCGCATCGCCATCACCACGAAAGAGTTGCTCGAAAAGAGAAAGAAACTAAAGCTCGACCCTATTGCAACACGTTTAACTTGGCTAGTAATAAATGCCAGCTGCAAAAAAGCTTTGCAGGAAGACCTACAACGGTACAAGCAAAAGAAACTACAGAAAGCAGCAGAAAAAAGAAGCAGCCTGAAAAAATGCCGTCGGGACTTGTGTGATTATAATGTTTCGCTGTTGGTGCGGAAACATTCTATACCAACCTTTTCCATACCACAATTCCCGTCCCGGACCTTATTACCTCCGCTGGAGAAAAGGCACCTGGAATTCTTCCGTCGGAGGTTCGAGTTGCGATAGAAAGCACGAAAAGACGAACAGCTTCAAGACCCGTTAATAACACTGCCGATTTCCTTAGAGCTGAAAGCCACAATTTACACGTACTTCTCGTAAATCAATTGAGGGCCTATAAAGGTGAAAATCCCAGAACAGTGGAGGATGTCGCGCACGGTTATTCTACTCAAGAAAAGAGACCGAAGGAATCTTCGTAACTATTGTCTCATATGCTTGTTAAGTGTACTCTGCAACCTCATCATGCGTTGGATGAGGCGCACCCAGTCGAGCAAGCAGGATTTCGAAGAGGATTTTGCTGCATGGACCACGTCCAAGCCGTGTTCAGGGTCATCGAAGTTCGTCAGAAATACCACTTGCCTCTAGTCCTAACCTTTGTCGACTATGAGAAAACATTTGACAGTCTCGAAACGAATGCAATCCTATCAGCGCTCGTCGACGAAGGAGTGGAGCCGTCCTACATAAGGATTCTGTCCGACTGTTATCCTAATTGCGCTACGGAAATACAGCTTTTCCATCGACCTCTTACAATACCCATAGGAAAAGGGGTTCGACAGCGCGACACAATATCGCCAAAGTTGCTCAGTGCCGCACTGCAGTGGATAATGAAGTCACTCGATTGGGATGAGAAAGGCATACGTATTGATGGAATATTTTTATCAAACCTTCGTTTCGCCGACAACATTGCCATCTTCTCAAGAAGTACTAGCGAAGCAGAGATGGTGATTGACGAGCTTAACGAAGTGGGGAAAAGATGGGACTGCGCGTAAATGGAAAGAACATCCAGTTCATGAAAAACACATGGTACGAAGGCGAAAAAATTAAATTGAATGGCTGTCTAAATGCAAAGACCAACTTGTACGTATACCTTGGGCGATCAATGAATATGGAAGCAACATAAAGGAGGAACTAGATGGAAGAAGGAGAGCAACTTGGGCCGCATTCGGGTTTCTTAAAGAATCCACCAACCAACTGAAGGACCCGAAAATCCACGCTCATCTCTTCGATTCTACGGTACTCCCAGCGCTCTGTTATGCTGCAGAGACGTGGGTTGATACTTCAACCACGTCAAGAATGCTTCGCACTACTCACAGAGCGTTTGTGCGGTGTTTTCTGAAATATAGCCGGCACTCAATATCTAGCCGGAATGCGAAACTCTAATCTTCGAAATCTGTCACATCTTCGAGATTCAGGAGAATGTACATAAACAGCGAAACATTGATGGGCCGGTCACGTAATGAGAGGAACAGACGGCAGATAGATGAAAAGAACAGTAGAGCGGTCTCCAAGACAATGCAAACTTCAATAGGACGATATTGGATAGACGTGTTCATAAACGAAGTTAATCAGCTGTACACACAGCTGCAGTTGTTTTACAGATCACTAAATGAGACTAGCACGCGCTACCATGCTCGAACAAGGCCACCGCTATGAACTACGATTGCGAGAGAAAGGTACGAATGGCATATGTGCTGGCGTCCGCACCACTCGTGAAGACGGACCGTCCATGTAAGTAGAAATTAAGGGTTAGAGGAATGCCTCAATATTACCTCTGATTTGAAGCCTTGCCTCACTTTGATTTTTTTCATCCTCTTTCGTTTCACTTGTTATCCGATCAGAACAACGTACGCTGGCTTTTCACACTTTAGAGAACGCTGAGCTGTTTTCATTGAAGTGGCGTTCATTTGTACAACAAACTTTCATTAATACCGTATGTAGTTCCCCGAATTGTTTGGTTAGCGCTAAATAAAAACATGTCCAAGTTTTGACGAAGGCGATGTGGATGAAACATTGGGCATAAAACAACTGATAGGAGTTTCTCGTCAGATAGCCATGGCCTATATTCGAAAAACATAAAGAGTTCAGTTTTGATTAGTGAGGAATGCGGCTTGCGTCTAAGTGCATATCTAATCCCTTCAGTGAGTTTCGAGTCACTAAATGAATCTCTTCAATGTTCTTATGTTAAAAGACAAGTCTGGGTCTAATCTATCGATACTCGAAAGAACGAAGGCGCGGTCGGCCGCGAACCAGTGACCGATCACGTGTGTATTTTAGATCTCCTCTAACCAGCGTGCTGGACACGCTATTTAGATAAGCATATACAATACATAAAATAATAATTGGCTAAAAATAATAGGTTTTTTTGCACTCCTTCCAACGGTTTACCGCCTCATCGTGGCAGGGAGGTGTTCTTGGGTGTCGGACTGCGATCTACAGGGGGGTAAGGAGTTCATTCCACTGGCAGGGTTTTGCAAGCCGTGAAAGAGTCATTCGTTACCACCAGAAAGCCAAGCTAAGAGTAAACCAATACCATGATCCACCACCGTCCTGGTATCAAAGTCGCATGGTGGCAAATCTCTCTCCTATCCACAAAGTCGTCGACTTCCTATGGTGGTGAAGACCTGGAACAGACTTTGGCCAGAATGAACTCGGGATTCCAGGAAACCACAATGGCTCAACCAGCAAATTCCTGAAAAATGAAGATTAGGCTAGAGTCCGCACAACAATGAGGACGGGCCATTCAAGTATCAAGTAAGTACCAAGTTTCTACACTACACTAGCATTGGCAACTTTGCCTGCATAGCTATTTTGTCCTCATATTTTAAAGCAAACAGTGTAAATCATTTATACAATAAAAGAAGCGAGCGCATACAATAAACGTCTTGCTCATTAACTTTGCGAAGCATTAACGGATTAAGCAGTCTCTATAATCTTAGTAAACAAAACACTGGTTAATTTTAAAGATTAAAAGTGAATCTTAAAACAATAAATAATTAAAGCCGCGTTCAAGAAATTGAGAAAAATCGAGCACAAATTTACATTGCAAAGGAGCATCAACGATATAACTATTATAATGCTGAGATATTTGCAAAACTCCGGACCGCAGATGTCTGCGGTGGGTACACGTTATTGTCCTTTCCGGGGAGTAACGCGTTCACCACCACACCATGCGTGTTCTACGTTTCGCCTGTCTCTCAGCTAGTTCTATCGATCTTTCGCCATCAGCAATCACCGCAAAATACCCTACCGTTAAAAAGAATGGGAAGTAAATAAAATGGTTAATTGTGATTATAACTTCAACCTCACTATAACTATAGCTATAGCCTGTGAATATAACTATAACTGTGTTCAATGCCGATTTGGGCTCCCAAGATCAACCCCTTGACGGGTGATTGCTAACGGCACCATTAGGAAAAAACAGTTTAAGAGTAAGGCAAATCAAGGACCTCAGTGGTGCAGTGGATTACACGTAAGCCACCGGAAAGGGTAATTGCGGGTTCGAATCTGAACTACGGTCTCAGCTTTGCAGATATCTCATCATCATTGTGTTTGCATTTCGTATAACGCTAAGCCATGAAAAGGTAATGAGAGTAAATATAAGTTATAACAAGTTAAGTTAATATAAGTTAGGAGTTATAAATCCAAAAAATCTAATTGAAAAGAATAAGAATGTTTCATCATTAGTGTAACTTGCACCATTTATCAGGTTAGATTACTGCCTTGAGCGAGACCCATATGTTACGCGAAGATTAATTCTGATCTTTTAAAACTGGATCGCAAAATAATGATGAGTCTATACAGGGCTACTTCCCATGTTTACTATTTAGAATTCATGTTTTCCGCTAATGGTTATGAAAATTTTTAACTAATCGGGGTGCATATTAATAAGTCCGCTCAATGGCAAAATTCTGATAAAACTAGCCAAGAGACAAGCGAAACGAATTACCTGCATGGTGTGGTGGTGAACGCATTACTTTGCGGAAAGGACAGCAGTGCGTTCGTTCTCCGCCACAGACATCCGCGGTCCGGAGTTTTGCAAATATCTCAACGTCATTGAAAGTTATATAATCCGCTCAATATTCCGAAAACAGCGAAACGTGCCAAACGTTACGTTAGCTCCTGTTAACTAAAGCATGTGTTAGCAATCTCGTATCGTCTCATCAACAACAAGCTAAAATTATCTGCAGTGTTTAAATCGGGTATATCAAGTAGATGGAAAACTATAAGTGCTCTATTGTTGTTTTTCCTATTTTCCAAATATATTTTAAGAAATCTTTGTTTCGACCCATATATATTCGCCATGTTGACTATCAACATCAGAGTTCAACATTTAGACACAACATCCTTGTGAACGGAGCAATACTAGCGCAGTGGCTTGTGATGCCGGGGCATAGGGCATGAGTTCAATCACTGCTCTAAGGCTCTCTTCCAATACACGCAGGAACACCTTATATCAGCTTTATCCAAGAATACAATAAGAATGTACTCGATCACCATTCTATGACATTCATAAGGAAGGTGAAATGCTCAAGCAGCAGCTGCAACAACAGGCGAAATATTCGAAGAGCATTGTGGATGTAGGATGGGAGGAAACGCAACGAATACAAGAAGTGCTGAGATCTGCACAGTAAATGTGATGACGGGTCATGTTAAATAAGAAAATCCATGCCATCTAGGTCGAATTTTTTCAGCCGTTTTTGTGGAGAGGAGCCACAGTCACGCATAGTGCCTTCGCTCAATGCGCAATTAACATCATCAGCAGCAAAGTCCGCACTATTGCTTAAAAGGCAGTCGCCGTAGAAAATTATTTGAATTCCATATTTGTCTAATCTGCCATTTTTTGCCTGCAGATGAAGCTTTAAATTTCATAAGAGATTCCTTAATATGAGAAGCCTACGAGCTGTTTTAAATACTTAGTTAACACTTGTCATTACATGGTCTCGTCGTCTTCAACCAAAAGGAGGACTGTTGCCTTAGAAGCAGAAACCATCCAGCATGGAAAAATTTTTATCCTTTATTTTAAATTATCTTAGATTTAAAATCTAATCTAAAACTTATATTTTAAAAAATTAATCCAGTTTCCTAATTGCCCCGGAACATCAAGGCATGCGGGAATATTGTAGGGAAACATTTATTGTGATATGCCAACCGGAGAAAATAGTTCAGAATTAATACAGAGTTTAACCAGTTTTAAACGTATTCATGAAATGGCACATTGTTTTCAGTGAGAACATAGCGAAAAAATAGCACAGTATTTCAACGCTACCCCTTTAATGAAGCCAGTACTCCATAAGCAACGATAACATCCATATTAAATAGCACTAGCAAGTCAAAAATTAACCAGACGAGTAGCGCCCTGTTCTCTTCTGCTTTGTATCCCTCTTTTTCCCTAGTTCTGAGTGAGTCGACAGCCAGTCGAATTTGTGCTCCGTCGAGTGGTATCAATGGGTAGAACGTCTCATTCTGTCGGCATGATACGATCACTTTCGTCTCATTTCTTCACCTAAGTTTTCTTGTTCTTTTTTTTTTGAGAAACTTGTTATTAGGAGCATTATATGTGCTTTAACCTCCTCTATTCAGTGAAAGTTTAATAAAATGAGGACAACGGCCAGAAAATCTCGTTCTTTTTATTTCTGAGATATAATATCAGACAAAATGAATGCATTTTACATGTTGAGTGAACTTATTGCTACCATTACTAGGTGCTGATTACTTGTTAAGGCAGTTCGTCGATTTTACACAGACTTATCCTCTTTCTAAGTTCGAAGGCGATTTCCTTTATGTCTCCCTGATATTTTCATAGAGTTTTTATCAATGTGGTTGTTTCAGGTGTTTTATTGCAGTCTAATACTGTTTCCTCTCCTTCTAGTATAAAGCTTAAATTCGGTGTCATCCTGGCAAGACTGTAGTAAAGTGTAACTGGACCGTTTTTCTTCGGACCAGAAGGGCTTTTCTTTTTTCGAAATCTTTCTCAGGAAGGTCCCAGATAAGTGGAGATCTTCTACAGAAAGCGATATGTTTCTTTATTTGAGTTCGTAAATGGAGTGGGTAGCGTTGGATATAATTTCAGCAATAAAGAGGGTAAATTCCACTTTTTACTTATATTACTATAACATTCTTGGCCTCCATGGTCAAATGGAGTCAAATTCGCAGTGGTTAGAAACGCCACTGCGACACACACGTGGAGTCGATTTCGGCGCCCAAGGCTCACCAAGAATTCTATCCCTCAGGAGTCGAGAAATAGGTACCAGACTTGTCTGGGAGGATAGCAGCATTGGCTCGTTACATCGGTAGGCCACCGCGAGTCATTGTAAACGCCAAATATGAATTCAATCACCTCCAACGATACATAATGAAGTCGAATGCAATGGCGCATCCTTCAGGGATAGTTCAACGCTGAGAGCTTTATTCTTTTTCCTTTATCACTTATAGTTCCTTTGATTGTTGAGTTACACGAATGGACGCCAGTAAATCCTCCACTTTTCACTGCTGCGTGCAAGAGTAGAACAGTGAGTTCGGCTCGCTCTAGGGACTCGTTGAGCGTCGTATATTTCTTCTAGTCTTTTCGCAAAGAACTGTGACTATCGGGTCAGTGGTGCTTCTGCATTGGGTTTAACATCCTGAGGAATCCAGTCACAAACGGCTCTTGTCCGTTGGTTCTCATTTATAGTCATTACGTGTTACACCCACCTCATATCTTCGACTGTTTGGCTTACAAAATGACATCTTTGATTTTTGATCGTTGACGCAGGACGTTGTTTCGGACTCTTTGCCTTATTTCTGCGACGCAGGTACTCCTAGCATCGTCATTTCGACTGCGCCTTCAATTACGCTGAGTGATTTGCCATCCTGCGTACGCAGCGACCAGTTGCCTGGTGCATACCTTACGGTAGAAATCACCGTTGAGTCGAAAAGGTGGGCACGGAGCCCGGTATTCCTTGTTCTATTCACTACATCATCGGTGCTTTTGAAAGCTCCCGATGCTGCTCGTTTATTTCTGCTCAGCTCCGAAGCTAAGTCGTTCTTCATATTGATTTTCCGAACAAGATAGACATAAGTGGAGCATTCGGAGATACTGGTTCCGTTGAGCTTAAATGGATCGTACGAAACCATTCCGTTCTTCATGAACTTCGTTTTTGTGAGATTTAGTCGAAGACCAATTTTTTTACAGGGTTCAGCAAAGTCGGGAAGCATACGTTCCGCTTGGCTAATGCTTGATGTTATAAGGATGATGTCATCGGCAAAACGAAGATGATGTTACTGTCGGACATCGATTTTTTCTCCCATATTATCCTATTTCAATGTTGGCATGACGTTTTGGAGGGTGGCCTTAAATAATTTTTCCGTTCTAATAATAGTAATTCTGACGCAAATGTCAACGCAACAAGTACTGTTGAGCAGAAAAGGTAGGGACGGAGTCCGCGGTTCTTTGCTCTCTCCACTACGTCCTGGATACTCTCGAATGCTCCACGTGTCGCTCGTTTCCTCCTACTAAATTTTGGAGCTTAGTAGTTCGTCATGTTGATTTTCCAACCTAGACAGACATGACTGGAGCATTCGAAGATATTCGCTCCGTTGAGCGTGAATGGGGCATACAAAACCAACCCGTTCCTCATAAACATCATTTTTGTGAGCTTTGGTCAAAGACCAGTGTTTCCATAGGCTTTATCAAAATTGGCAAGAATTCACACCGCTTGGCTAATATTTGGTGTTATGAGAACAATATCATCAGCAAAGCGAAGATGCTGTAGTTTCTCAGCCTCGGTTTTTAATCCTATGTTATCCCATTCCAATATACGCATGACATTCTAGGGGATGGCAGTAAAACATTTTGGCGAAATGGTATCACTTTGACTAGCTCCTCCTTTGACGTCAATGTTAATATCGTTGTAAAATGGTGATATCTTGGCTGTGAAATTTTGTACAGATCACGAAGATCTTTACATGCTGAGTTGTGCCTCCCTGATTGTCAAGGCCTCCGATGATTGCTTCTGTCTCAGCTGACTCAAAGGCCTTCTTTAAGTCGATGAAGGTGAGACAGAGCGGCCTTTTGTACTCTCGCGATACTTCAATGAGCCTTGTAATCGCGTAGATGTGGTCCATTGTACTAAATCCTTTTCTAATCCCTGCTTACTCACATGGCCGTTTTTCGTCCAGTGTTGTGTCAACTCTCTTTAGGATGACTCGAGTGAAAAGTTTGTATACTGCAAACAGCAAGCACATTGGCAATAGTTGCCGATATCGTGGAGGTCTTCCTTCTTGAACAATAGCACTGTCCTGCTGTTCTTTCATTGAATAGAGGCTTTGAATTCAGACGGGTGGCGTGTGAAGACACGAACCAGTGTATTTACGAGGTCTGGCAGAAGGTTCTTCAGGTGTTCTGATTCCATCCTTTCCGGATCTGGTGCTGTTCGATTTTTCATCGACGAAATGGCATGTCGGATTTTGGAAGGCAAAACCGGGGATGCGACATATTCATCCTTCTTTGTTTTATATGAGGAATTGGGACGTGACTGTTGAAGAGACCTGAGTAGTATTCGTGGATGATGGGCTCCACTGCCTTTCTTGAGGCTGTAACTGTTCCGTCTGAACGTCGGAGTGCAGTTATTGTGGTCTTCTAATTGGCGAAACTTTTTGGGAATTTTTTTCTCAGTCTTTGCAGTCTTTAACATAAATGCTAATTTTCTCTCTTTACCTTCTTTCATCGCCTGTTTGCATTGTCTTCCAAATTCGCACGTTAGTTCGCGGTTGCCGGCAGGTCGTGCGATTCCACGCAGGCGTATCAGCTCGAGTGCTTCTGGAGACAGACGTCTCTTGGTGACTTTCGAACTCTCAGCTTTCAAACCGCTAACGTGAAAATGTTGTATGAGCCAATCGTATTCTTTGTCGTTGTTATCGACAACGGCATCTTACCAACAGCCGACTCATGAATTGAATAAGTCCCAGTTTACAGTTGTTCTCGGACTTCGGTTTTTGAATTTAGCGGCTTTTTCTCCTTTCCGTGAGAAAAAGAATCTTGCATGAAGGAGGCCATAGTTTGATCCTTTCTAGAATTTTGAGACATCAGCGACATCGGTAGGGCAAAACCTTCGGATTATTATGATATGGCTTATTTAGTTATGGTCCCACGTCCAGCGTTGACGATGGGGCACTGCATAGCTTACACGAGATTATGTATAATGTACCTGAACTCATACAGTTCCCGTCACTGCCGTTAGGACAAATCATGCAGTTTTCTCAGCTGCACAAACGGTCACAGAGGCGATTTCTGATTAACTGATGGCGTAGAGTAATGGTCTTGAGGTCAATAACCGCCACAGAGTTTTCCAGTCCACTTTTTCTTATTCAGCTCTGAATGGCATAACTTATTTCGTTTGCTAGGAAAGGTAGCTTTAAAAAAAATCTTGCTTACGCCCGAAACATTTTTTTTAGGGTATAACCTGTCGCCTTTGTCTGATCCGAGTGCCTTCTGCTTCATACCAATTTTAAATGGTTATTTTTCGCACCAAATTTAGCGATTTCTTCCCTTCCTGTTCCCTTGTACACATATTTTTAGCCGTTCGGTACATGTTTTTGATGAGTGCTTTTTCATGTGTGAAGGATGTGAGGATCTAGTGGATATTTTTCCTACTTGGATTACGTTTTACAGCCACTTTCTGAGAGCTTAATTTGAATTTTTAGGAATGGAAGCCAGTTCTCGGTTTATTTTTCCAGCTTGAACTATATATACTCCGGCTGTCTATTCAAAAATTTAAAGCACTTGTCCTTCTGTTCTTGTGTGAAACGAACGATGAAGCAGTCGTTTATGTATCGACACTAGAGTAAAGGTCGGGAATCGATAACTGAGGCTTCCACCTCACTCATAACAGCGATAGCAAGGCTTGGCACTAGTCGCTGTCCCATACCCATCTAATTTGCGCGAAATATCTTACTGACCACCTATAGATTGAATAACTGAGACATTGCTTTAAAAGAGGACTAGTTGTTGAATCGACAAGCCATATATTTTTATTTTCTTTCCGTGCTCTATGAGCGACTCGAGAATGGCTTGCATTGCGGGGTCATTCGACACGCTGATGTAAAGTGAAGTAACATCGAATGACTCCATTACATGAGTGCTGTTTGGTTGCGCGCACTAGGTGATCCAGTAGTATTTTGGTGTTGAGTAAAATGGCTGGAATGAATTTCAGAAACTTAGCCAGGATAAGGTTTAGGAACCACGCTATTCTATTCTTTGGCCCGCGTGAACAAGTGATGATAGGTCTAACTTTAAATGGTAATGAATCGGTGGACGCAAAATCTAGTGCACTAGCTCTCTTCTCAGCCTTCACACATGAAGAAAGCACTCATGATAAACATGTACCAAACAGGTAAAAATGTGAGGGTGAAGAGGAAAGGAAGGAGTCGCTAAACTTGGTACGAAAAATAGCCATTTCGAAAGACTTCGAAACAGAAACCACTCGTGTAAGGCAAAAAGGTAGAACTCTTTCGCAAAATAATGTTTCGAAGGGTAAGATCTCTTCTAAGCTACTCTTCTATTAAATGAAATAAGTTACACTAAACGGTCTCTAAGAAAAAGTGGTCTTTGAAATTATGTGGCGGTTACTGACCTCCAACCTAATGCCCTATGCCGTTAAATAGCCCGCTATCGCCTCTGTTATCGTTTGTGTAGCTCAGAATACCGTCTGATCTGTCCTAACAAGAGAGACGTAGATTTTACGAGTTCAGGTACATTATACTTTTCCTCACCTAAGCTATGCTGTGCTGAATGCATGGGGATATGGACATGCAGTGGTGAATACATGGGGTACGGGTAAACCGCTTTTGTTTCAGGGTAGAAAAATACCTACATGTGAAAGTCAAGGTTGCTAAAGCGCCTCTCTAGGTACGCACAGTGTACAAAAGCGTAATGGCGATGATTTTGAAGTGAATGTCCGGATCCTACCGGAGTCATCGAAAACATCAACACGCAAGACACCTGAGGCGTTTTGAATAAATTTCAAAAATTCAAAGACCGGCCCTAAAAGACGACCGCCTCAATATCAAACGTGATCTGGCCCCTTATTTCGAAATGGTTTTTTGACCGCCGCGGGCCTCGCTGGTGACCCCACATTAACAACCCGTGGGCCAGTCCTACTCGTAGCAGCAGGGTGCGCAGCCTTTCTGATCAATACAGCGTTTATTTGAAGGTCTGATTTTCGTAACCTTTCTTTTTACTGCCTATTCTTTTTAACGTCAGAGTATGTTGCGAAATATAACTATTATAATGCTAAGATATTTGCAAAACTCTGGACTGCAGGTGTCTGAGGTGAGGAACGAACGTGCTACTGTCCTTTCCAGGGAGTAACGCGTTCACCACCACACCATGCGGGTCCTTCGTTTCGCCTATCTCACAGCTAACCAGATCGATCCCGTTGACGGGTGATTGCTGACGGCAAAAGATCAATAGAACTAGCTGAGAGACAGGCAAAACGAAGGACCCGCACGGTGTGGTGGTGAAAGCGTTACTCCCCGGAATGGACAATAGCGCGTTCTTTCACCACCTTTCTTGCAGACACCTGCTGCTCGGAGTTTTGCAAAAGTCTGATTTTCATTAATACTACAAATACTTTACCAAATATAAGACTACTGTTACATGAAATATGTCCAGGCTCTGAGTAAGGCGAAATGGCCGAAACGTCAGTTATCGACCAACAACACCAAAAACAAAGAAAACGACGACTTGCGCTGACTTATCATAAGCGCAACGAAATCAGTTCGTAACAGCATATAAATAGAAGCTCATTTCTTTTAGCCTTTCACTTGCTACATAGCACTTGGAACGCAGAGAGTGTTTCGGCAGCGTTGGTAGGACGAGCACGGAGAATCTGCTGAAATCTCAGAACCATCCCAGGCTGCCTAAATCGCCAACGGCTAACGTGAAGATCTGTACCTACAATGCACGCACGCTTGCATCTGATTGCTCGATAGAAGACCCGATCGCGCATGCAAGAAAGGTAAGGTACGACGTCATCCGCCTGGCCGAGATGAGATGACGTCACCCATTCAACGCCGTGTATGACACCGGAGGAGAACTGTTCCTCGCAACAAGCGACAGTAGAGGAGTCGGCGGTGTCGGCGTTCTTGTCATCGCGAGTTCATCCATGAACATCTATTTATTCGAACAACTAGCAGCCCGCATCGGACGTTTACAATCGAAGGAATGTGGATCAGCACCGGCTTTGACACACTTCATCTTTTACGCACCGATGTCAGTCTGTGACGACTACGAAGTCGAAGCGTTCTGCATTGATTTGGAAAACATCTGCAGAGGAGACCATACATTTTTTCAAGGACACTATTGGAGATTTTAACGCCAAGATTAGACCAAGGAAAACGTCACATTGCTACTTAATGCTCGAGAAAACATCCCCAAAGCCTATCGAACCTTCTCCAATTATCAAACTATGATCTTTGCACTGCAACGACTATGCGGAACAGTTACCGCTCCCAGTAAGGTAATGGAGAGAGCTATTCACGACTTTTACTAATATCTCTTCAGCAACCACGTTGCATTGTCCACATATAAAATGAAGAAGGATAGATTTGTCATACCACCAGTTCTTTCTTCCGAATTCCAGCATGCTATGCAGGATGAGGTCTGAACACCTGAATAACTTTTCGCCAGTCCTCACAAATACGCTTTTCTCTGCTCTTCACACGTTACTTCTCTATATGCAAGATCTGTATTCAGTGGAAGGCCAAAAAGACCATGCTGTTGCTTAAGAACTGTGACCTCCACGACATCAACAACTATCTCCCAGTCACCTTGGAATCTCTTGTCTACAAACATTTCATTCGACTCATCCTAAATAGGACTGACAGAACACTGAACAGAGGATTCTTATTCGAGCACACAGGTTTTCGGAATAGTTTTAGTGCCATTTGAAGTGTCGCGAGAGTATACAAGAGCGCTCTGTCTCACTTTCATCGATTTAAGCAAGGACTTCGACTCAGCTGAGGTAGAACCATTCATGGAAGCCCTGGACAACCAGGGAGTCCCTAGGTATGCAAATATTCTTTGTTAGCTACATAGAAATTTAGAAACCAAGATATCACCATTATATAAAGACAACAACATCGACTTTAAAAGACAGGTTGGTCAAGGAGACACTATTTCGCCAAAAGTATTTACCGGCACCCTCGAGAAGATTATGCGTATATTGGAGTGGGAAAACATGGGGCTGAAAATCGAGGGTGGGCAATCACAGCATCTTCGCTTTGCTGATGATATTGTTCTCATAACACCAAATATTAGCCAAGCGGTATGAATTCTTGCCAATTTTGATAAAGCCTGTGGAAAGATTGCTCCTTCAACTAAATCTCACAAAAACGATATTCATGAAGAACGGATTAGTCTCGCATGCTTCATTAACTCTCAACGGAAAAAACATCTCCGAATACTCCAGTTACGTTTATGTAGATGAGGGAATGAATGTGATGAGCGACTTAGTTCCAGAGTTGAGCAGTTGGAAATGAGCGTCATGGGGAGATCTCAAAAGCTTCGAGGACGCAGCGAAAAGAACAAAAAACACCCAACTCCGTGCCCACCTTTCCGACTCAACGGTACTTCTTGCGTTAACGTATGCGTCAGAAACCTGGGCGCTGCGTAGGTAGGATGAAAGATCGTACAGTGTTATTGAAAGCGCTGTCAAAAAGACGATGCTAGGAGTATCCCGCGTCGCACAAGGAAGGAAGGAGATCCGAAACTTCTGCGCCTGCGTCAACAATCAAAAATCAAGGACGCCTTTCTCTACGTTAAACAGTCGAAGATAAAATGGGCTCGACACGAAATGATTATGAACGACAACCGTTGAACAATAACCGTTAGTGAGCGGATTTCTCCGGATGTCAAACCCACTGCTGGAAGGGCAGTGAGCCGTGGCTAGAGTTTTTCACGGCCATCCTGAAATAAAGATACGATAGCAGAGGAGTTCCTAGAGCAAGGAAAACTAATGCACTCAACAGGCAAAAATAGAAGGTTTACTGGCGCTTTCTGGGGTCACTCGACGATCAAAGGACGACAGGTGAAAGGTGATAAACGTGATAGAATGTTTAATTGAAACTTCCTTACGGTACTTAAAGTGATTTGAAGTTCTTGCTTGTGTCACAAGGTACGTCTTTCCTATTCTTTTTTGCTTCGAAATAAGTTTTCGTTTCTTCTAATAGCTTGTATTTTATAAATTTTAGTTTTTTAAAGCTGTTTTCAATACCTTGTAAGTGGAAGTTTTTAATGAAATGTCATACGTTTGCTCAGAGTGGACAGGTATATCAACGGAGTGAAAGTACGCGGTTGATACTAGCAAACTGTCCAAGACAATTCCATAGGCAAAAAAAAACGACGAGAATAGCTTCCATCTATGAATGGAGGCAAATGTCCCACTGCGTAAAACGTTAGGTTTTGGACTCATATTTTTTAAATTTTCGCTCGATTTATTTCAGTGGGCAAAGATAGTAGCACGTTTATTTTGATTCACATTTTTCTTTACATTTGAGGAAAATTAGTTTGGGTTGAACGTGTACACAAGAGCTAAGTTTGTAAAATCAATATCCTTTTATTTAATTGTTATTCATGAAACTTACGATTACCATGAGCTACTCATTATTTCATTCTGGTTTTGAGCGGTCGCTGTTCTTTGCCCAATAGACATCTTATCTACGAACTATCTATGAGGTGAGGAGTACGTCTGTAAAAGATCCATATTCATGTGGTTCTCTTTTCCGATGAGAAGCGTAGTTTTATTATGCTACGTGGCATCCAATGCCCATCTTAATAGATGCTGTTTATTCACGTGAATCTTTCGCTGATTCACGCAGTGTGCCCGGGTCGCCGCCATCTATAGTCTTCGCGGTAAACAGACTCGTATCATATCAAATACGATCGAATGCGTCACACACGTGGACCACGTCATTTCTAGCGCAGTTACGGCTAACCGGAGTGAGGGACGTCAGCGCTGCATTATTCGAAAACTCCAAATTGCATTTAAGGAGTCAAATAATTGTCATACATTGGGAATGAGTAATATGCCTAAAGCGTTAAAACAGTGAGGTTTTCAATACAAATGAAAAGTCTGAAATCATCTAAAAAAATTGGCGAAACCGGTATCTGGAGAGTAAGAAAATCAGAATTTAGATCTAGACATTTTATTAGAAATGCAACGAGCGCTTGTAACTCGGGAAGAGGGAGAAAGAGTCGTAAACTTTATTAGGCTTGTAGATAAAAATCGCAACATTAAGCAGTTATACAAGTCTGCAAAAAGTGGTTTCAACTTGCCCCGTTGTATTTCTAGCAGTCAAAATTTTCAAGAATTGTCGCCGTCGGAAGCGGGATTTTGCGATGTGAAACCGAAGTTTAACGCTTAGTGAGGATCAAATAAAACAGTATGAACCCTGCCACCTTGATCAATATTAGGGCGATGAGCCACACTTCAGACTTCATCGCCCATAGTTAAAGGCGCTTTAATGCATACCTCGCCTTTAAAATGAGTTGTACGGGTTACCGATGCGTATCAATTCAGTGCTACTCAAATTTTTTTTTCATTGATGCTGATACCTTCTCAAACAAGTGTGCTACATATGAGGGTGACCACAAATTTTTGTTACACTGGGCAAACCGGGCTACAAGGTTCCTCCCAACAGTGCCACAAACTTAGTTTGTGAAATAAGAATGAATTGGATTGTTATAACTGCTGTCTCCTATTACTCCTTCGCAAAATGTAAACTTCTTGCAATTAGTCTTTTTACCCAATTTTTGAAATGTTGTACAGGCTACGAAAGCGCAGGTTGACATCTATTAGCCAAACACAAGAACTGGCGATAGCAAAAGAGATCAAAGTGTCTTGAATGCTCCGCTCTTAGTTACCTCGTGCCCCTTTTCGTACAGTTTGTCGCAGATTTATAGCAAATAGCTATTTTTAATAACTACGAAACTGTAGCTCGAGATAGATGTTGAGGAAACCACAGGTACCCCAACGGTAACTCTAGCGACAACAAAGTCTCGTTTATACTGCCCTTCATTTCAAAAAATAAGTGCAGCTATAAGACGCTGTTTAAGAAAGGCCAGTCTAGAGAATTCGGTAACGATAATCGAAATACCATCGAGTAATCTAAAACGCCAGCTAGTTCGTAACCGCCTATACGACCGTCTATGTGCAACGCAAAATTGAATAGTTTGCCCTAATATGTATCGAACAGCTGCAAGCGTGTGCACAGGAAGACAGAGGTGTAGAGGACACTACAGGTACCCCAACGATAACTCTAGCGGCAGTAAGGTTTCGTTTATACTACCCTTAGTTTCAAATAAAGTAAGTGCAGCTATAAAACGCTGTTTAAGAAGGGCCGGCCTAGAGAAATCGGTAACGATAATCGAAATGCCACAGAGTAATCAAAGGCGCCAGCTAGTTCGTAACCGTCTATACGACCGTCCATGTGCAACGCAAATTTGCATAATTTGCCCTAATGGTAGAGACGGCGACTGCATGAGTTCGGGTACAGTTTGTCTGATCTTTTGTAAAGCGTGCGGGACGAATATATTGGTGAAACAGGTAGACCACTCTGCGTACGTATAAAAGATCACCTAGTCGGCAAACGTAAGCCAAGTACTCCACTAGGCACACATAGGACGCAGAAACATAACGGAGAAGATTTTGAAGCAAGGGTTACGAACCTCGCGCAAGAATCGAGAACACAAGCGCGTAAAACTCTAGAGGCATTCTGGATTATTTCCAAGAATCCGAAAATGAACCGCAGTTAGGAATGCCTCATTATAACGCGTGATATTGGACAGTATATAAACTTGTTATTCTGATGGGAAAGGCACATTACGCTTCCACGTGAATTCTGTGCGGTCGGTGTTCACACGACATATTTAGTGGAAGACTCATAGAAAGCGGTAAGTGTGCAAAGACTCTGTGTTCAGTGTGATTGAATTTTTGGTTTAGCATCTTCTCTGTTTGGTTATGGAGGTGTTTGGCCGTGTAGATTGCAGCCAACTTGACCTTTCCAGGCTCTGAGGAAGGTGAAAATCCTCCGAAACGTCAGCTTGTACGTAAATAAAGAAATAAAGTAGCACCTCGTCTTTGCTGAACAGAAGTAGAAAGAATTATTCAATCAATGCCGAGGTTAATAGAAAGTCGCACTTGGGAGTGCTATGAACATAGTTTGTGAAATAAAAATGAATTGGATTGTTATAACTGCTGTCTCCTACCGCTCCTTAGCGAAGTGTGAGCTTTTTACAATTAGTCTTTTTGGTCAATTTTTGAAATGTTGCACAGGCTACGAAAACGCAGGTTGACGCCTATTAGACAAACACAAGGAGGACTGGTAATTGCAAAAGGGATCAAAGGATCTTGGAAGCTCCGCTATTAGTTACCTCTGGCCGCTTTTTTGTATAATTTGTCGCAGATTTAGATATGTACCTTTGAAGGTTTTCGATAAGGTCATTCATGCTGTTTTGTGTCAACGGTAGAAAGGGAAAAGAAGAACTGTTAAATATTATAAGGGTACATCCTTAAAACAACCATTCATTATTTGTGGCAACAGGTTGTCACTTTTTCTGTGTTTGAAAGCAGTATCCCTACTGCGAAGCTTTCTTGCCGTGCGCTATTGCTCGCCACGAAATATATGAAATATCTATGAATGTTTTGCTGCTCCAGTTGATGCAGCTGAGTCCGTGGTTGACGTATTCGGGTGACCTCAACTCGCAGTTAATTCACTGCCAAGATGGGATTTCTTCTATAAATCTCTGGTGTCACAAGTCTTCTTCTTTCTCCATTCTTTGTTTTGCACAAATTACATTTGCAGTGAAATGTTTCTCCTTTCCTTAGTGCATCGTTATTGTCACTCAAAATGCATGCGAGTTTTCTGCCTGCTTTAGAGAATTTAGCCCTGGGATTCATCGCCTTTTGACGGTGTCATTCCGCATTTGAAATTATCTTAGTATCAGACGTGGGAACTGTACGTTGTTTTCTACTTATTTCAATGTAAATCAAAAGACCGACTTTCTATAAACGTCTGCTTAAATAGTCGATAGTGCACCACTCCCATTTTGCCGGGACTATAGCAGTGCTTCTTAGAAAATATGGGAGGTAGAGGAGGTTTCATTATCCTTGCGGCCTAATGAAATTGTCTTTACTTCCTCAGGAAAAATCAGAGGAGTTGACACATAGCCATTTTTCATCCTCGTTTATTCCTCTACTTGCTACCTTGGGATGCACTAGCGTAACCTACTCAATATCTGGCTCGAGAATTTTCAAGAAAACAAGATAGGAAAACCTAAGAAAGGAAACTGTGATTGCAATAAATGTCTCCAGTTACAATCCAGTGTAAACTACTTTCACTGCGTTTACCTAGCAGATGGTCCTCATAGCGTTTCTGAAGTATCGTCAGTAGGGGCATTTTGAATTTCTTCAACACGTAAGGAAAAAATCATATTAAGAAAGCAGAAATCACATTTACGCAAAATCATGCTGTTTAAAAGAAATAGAAGTCATTGAACATGGTAATAACAGATGTGTACAAAACAAGGAACCAATCCAGAAAAATGGAGACCCATTACTCCCATAAAGTTGTCCATTCTTCCATCATCCACACAATTTCCCACTTCCATCATTCAAAGCCTTAAGAACCATCTTTTTCTCTACTAGAATTAAAGGTGATAACGGATGATATATAATTGACATCACTAGAACCGCTCGCCTCCAGTTACTCCATGCTTCAACATCCCATGTAACTCATTTCTTCGGTACATTATCCGAAACTTTTCGCGAGTTCTGATACTCCGATCTGCGACATTAAAATAAGAAGGAAGTTATCATTTTCGCGAAATAATATCAACTATCCAGCAAAAAAAAAGGAACTAAATACGATTTCAGTCCCACTAATGTTAACGATAAACGGTAAAACGCTCTTTACAAGCTTCCAACGGTTATATTAAAACGAATCAATGCCAGATCTCCCTCGACTACTTTTACCTAGATTGAAAGCTTAAAAACCAAGAAACTCAAGAAGCCTGTGTACCTTAAATTTTAACCAATCACATCTGTATGGAGTGGTAACATCTAAAGATATAATCCTCATTTTTCAAATATGGTTCCCATCTTTGTGTTTATAAAATGTTATAATATGCACTATTTTTAGGAACAAGATTTGTTCTACACTTTTAAATTAAGACAGGACGTATCGTTGGAACCCTCTTAGGCTGCTCCATGACCAAGTGCACTAAGAAAACCATTTCTTTCGGAAAACTTTTTGGTGAAGCAAAGCCGTATCCGCAACGGTAGTTCTTTTATGTTGAATTGCACGACGCCTGCGATTAACCAGTAATTACGGTGATGAAGCAGTGGAGCTTATGAATATATGCCTACGTGGTACGTTGAGTGACAGTAACTGACTTGTGTCGTTTTCCTGTTCAGCAATCGCGAGGTTTTTAAACAGCATACATTTATATGTATTCTTTCTTTGATGAGCTTACACGAGGTTGATAATGATGTTTATAATGAGGTTGATAAAGCACATTTACTTCCATAGAAAAACACAATACAATACAACACTGGCTGACGTTTCGGCAGTATCGCCTTCTTCAGAGCCTGGAAGGGTATGCCGATATACAATCTACTAGGCCAAACGCTTCAATAACACTTACAAAAAGACGAAAGACTCTTTGGTAATTACATGATCAACAACTTCTCGAAAAACCCACCGCTTTTTCGTGACTTCCAATGAGGAAGTTTAGAACAGCTGATTATAGTCGCATATGGTTGACGACTGAAACATCCCACATCAAAAATCGATGCGAACATGCGGGATCAGGTCGCGTATAACCTCTCGGCATTCATTCCTGCCATTTATTGTAGGATTTTTGGTACTTATCCAAAAAGCCCCAAAAAGTTTTCGCGCTGGTGTTTTGGACTCCTGTGCAAGGATATTAACTTTTACTTCAAAATCGTCTCCGCTATGCTTTCGTATCCTAAGCGTACCTAGTGGGATGCTTCGTCTTAGTTTTCGTTTGCCATCTAGGTGTTCTTTAATACGGATACACAAAGGTCTGCCCGTTTCGCCAATATATTCATCTCCGCAATTATTACAAGAGATCAGGTATACCGTACCTGAACTCATGCAGTCACCGTCCCTGCCGTAAGGGCAAATTACGCAATTTGTTGTTTCACATAGACGATCATACAAGCGGTTGCGAACTAATTGACGACGTAGAGTAGCCGGTGGTATTTCAACTATCGCTACCGATTCCTCTAGACCTGCCCTTCTTGAGCATCGTTTTATAGCTACGCTTACTTCATCGCTTATAAAAGGCAACATAAACGGGACTTTCTTTTGTCCAAGTGTTTCGCGAGAGCGCGTCGCTCTCCTTCTAAACTTATCTCGTGGGGTTACTGTTTCGTAGCCATTGAAGATGGCTATTTGCCGAACCAAGTCGCGCGATTCTTTCTTTAGTTCCCTGGTAGTGCACACAGAGGTGGCTGTTCGAAACATGTTTCTCACAATCCCCCTCTTTGTGTGTGAAGGGTGGGAAGAGAGGAAATGAACAAGAATGTTCATGTTACCTGGCTTTCGATACCACTTTGTCAGGTATCCGCTACTTGATAGGTTTATTTGAAAGTCCAAAAACGGAAGCAAGTTTTTTCTCGGTTTCTCCGGGGTGAACTTTATGTACTCGGACTGCTCGTTCAATAATTCAAAGCATTTGTCCGTCTCCATCTGCGTAGAGAAGACGACAAAACAATCATCTACATATCTGCAGTAGAGTAGTGGCCGGGGATCGAGAACAGGGGCTTCTATCTTAGACATAAACACAATGGCAAGGCTTGGTGCCAATCGCCAGGACCAGGTATATATATATATATATATGTACTTGATACTTGAACGTCCCGTCATCACTATTTGTGCGGGCGCTAGCATAATCACCACTTTCGGAGATTTGCTGGTTAAAGCATTGTGGTTCCATGGAATAACATAGCAACTTGCCCTTACAGAGTTTGTCTTTCTGTTCAGATTGAGAGGGTGACCCTCGTCGTCACTGGTACTCCTACATCTGGTATAAAACTTGCCAAATGACTGAAGTTTCAACTTAATAGCGGTTTCCTACCCGAAGTATTTCACTATGTTTCAAGCAACTATTTTCATACTATGTTTAAAAGTAATTCGTAAACCAAAACGAATGAAGTTTATTACTTTATCGGCGGACAACCTTTAACAAACGTACTTACTTAGATACTTGGATGGCCCATCGCCAGTTGGAACGTGTTGAATAAAAGCGCATAGCCGAGCCAGGTTTCTCTAAGTAGCGTCCATCTCCGAAACATTAGAAGTAATGCTACTAGGAAGATCCACATTGGAAAGACAAACGGCCCTGGTAAGTCGTTTCGGTTCATCGGGTCTTGAAGAAGACGGGGGAGAGGAAACGCAAGCCAAAAAAATTGCGAAAATATAGTGCAGGCTGGTCAAACAAAAAAGATATTAATCATGTGATTTTTGCCAAAGAAAGTGCAGAATGCAATGAGCAAAACTGTGTGCTCACCTTGGAGCCACGTGGCAATTTCATTCGACTTAAAAATACCTGGTGAGAATTCTGAACGACCTCAGAAGCAGAGGCTAGAGATTTTTTTTTTTGTGAGGTTAATATGGTAAATGAATACTTCGTTTATATTACATCGCCTTTCTACGTGGTTTTGTGCGCGGATGCCACACCACCACGTCGGAAGGCGGTGTAAGGACATAAGCGGAATCTCTCAGCTGGGTGATTGATAGATGCTTCTGTCTCAGCGAATAGGCTGCACGCTCCTCACGTCATCGCTTGCTCTAGGGTGAAGCAGAAGAGAATTGATTAAACTGGAAAAGCAGTCGTGGAATGTACACGATGGATGGATGGGTCGGGGACCGAACAGCGGTCCTCAGTATCGTTTATGAAGTGGGGTGGCGTGTGCACTGTATGGGCGTGGAAAGTGCTGGAATGGCGCTCAATCGATGCGCTTAGTGATCGAGAAGTGCCTAAGGGGTGGCTGCGAATAGCTTGAGACGCAGAGGTATCCGATGCGCATTGGCCAATCAGTAGCTACCATGGCACCGATCGAGGAACACAATCGACACGATCAAATCGATCGATCCGCATGCGTATAGGCAGTTGCGTCTTGTTAGGCGGCACAGAATTAGTGTGGACAGCTTGCGGGAATACATGGTGATCGAGAACATTACATGTGGTACAAAGAGCAGTTTCTACACTCTCCGGTCTATTCAGCAATTGAGTAGCACTTCTGTGGACTAATGTCCACTCGGAACCGCCCACGCCTAAGTATGCGAATTTCTTTGCCTCATCTACCCAGGTGGAAACCAGCCTGATAGAGTTTGTTAATAGTGCTTCCGTTTCACTTATGTCTGCTATTCATACCTCTTGGTGACTGCTTTGTGTACCTGCGTGCCCAAGTGCGATATATAGAATTTATTCAATCCCGTTGAAGTCACTGACGTTGAGCAATTCCACATTTCCATCCGTGAACCCACGTTAGGAGCAATCTATCATGCTCAATCCTTGTCGTCTGATTATCATCTTTGTCATAAGGTGGCACGTCCTATTTCGTTATAAACCCGCCAATAACTCCCGTAAACTTCATGGTGAAGATTTATCCAGACTATTTCGAAAATCTAAAAGACATTTTCCTTATCAACAGATTACAAATTACAATTTACAATTATCCTGACCACTTTAATTCCAGAATTGACCGATTGCGATTACAAAGGTTTCAAATGGTGCATGCTTGTGTAAAGTTGATGAAAATCAATTAAAAGTATGGATTTCACGTAAAGGTGCGCAATGGCAAGGTGTAACCCAAAAATGGTAGTCTTGAGGAAGCACTCCACGCGTCATTGGTAAAGGCAGATGTTTGGCGAAGGAATAATTGTTAACGAGTGGAACAAATTTTTCTTTTTAGCTTCACACGTATGACTGCCATCATTATGTGTTTATACGTCAGTATGATGGCGATTGTGGTGAAGAAATCGACATGTTGCTCTACGGACTGAAAACAGCGTTTATGAAGAGGCCACCAACAGAAGATTATGAATGTTTGCACCCTAGATACGTGGCCTTATCTTTCGTGGCTCCTATTACAGATATGTGAATATGTAGTTAGATATTCAAATACCACTAAAAAGAAACTTCTCAGGCACGCCGGTTTGTGAAAAGGAGTCTCATTTCGCAGCAAAGCCTCAATTATATCGGTTGTCGCGAAACCTCGCCATCTTCACCCATGAAGGCTCTAGAAATGGATATTCGCAACCTAATGTTTACGAACTACCTTAGACATATTGTTAAAAAATAAACTCGCTGCTTTTCATGGAGCGATCTATCGAGGGAATTCACCAGATTCTCCAAGGTAATCTTGGACATTTCTATTTGCATAGAACTTTAAACGTTGATTGTTCAATTAAGCATTTCGTAGAGCAAACAGAAGATGATTTCGAAAAGGTTTCTGGCAGCGAGCAAGATTTGAGGGAGGAATGGGAGAATGCGAAAATCTACTATTTTGTCGTCGAGAAAGTTATGGAGTTTGACAGCCTTCCTTTCATTTGGCTAAGGTAGGTGGTAAATGTTTCATGCCGTTCTTGTCTTGCCACTTTACACCAGTGGAATACTTTTCAGAAAGCTTGTAATTGCTAGTAGAGGCTGTCTCCATACCATTAAGGGCAACACGTTTCATGCTTGACCGCTTTTCCATTACCAAGACTACGGCATTTACATAGCCGACCTTCAGCATTTCTATGTGCTTTAACAACGATGCTATCCATCTACTTCCAGTTTACATTTATCGCTATGTGATGTACAATTGTTTCAGGCTTTGTGAAATGCAATACGATTCGTTAAAAAAAACTATAAAAAAATGATAACCGGTCACGCATGCCTTTGAACGAGTGATCGTGCGGCCGACAATCAGTTCACGTCGGTCGCTATCAGAGGACACGTTCCTCAGCGAGTCTATCTCCTCGGAGGTGAATCGCTGAATCACATGCCGCTAAGTTAGAAAAAAAAGTCGATTTTATGAGACATACTTACTTACTGTGATGCGCGGATGGCCCGTTTTCGCTGACCCGCTACGGTGGTTATACGTTTAAGAAAGGTCGGAATTCGTAGCTACACCAAACGCGCTACTCACTCGACTCAGGATGTTTGCTGCTGATATCTGAAGCGAGATGATTTTCTTATACTGCATTAGCTTAAAGGTCTTCATTTCTATAGACTCTATGTGTTCTTTTAATGCTTTAACTTCACAATGGTCGCAGAAGTGAAGAATTTTTACGCAGTAAGGGTAAGCGCTAGCATTCTTGGTTTCTATTTTCCCGCCTTTAAGTTTTTCTAGCCCATTCAAGCTATCAATTTCGATGGCGAGCGTATTTTTGTCATTTCCTTCAGTAGTAACTCTTTGTTCCTAATTAAGCATCCTAAAACCTGGAGAGAAAGTTGTGGATTGCAGGACAGATGTTCTCCAAAAAGGCCATCTCTGTCGACCCAATCAGTTGTGCATGCTAGTAGTCGGTATGAACTACGGTTTGGTTAAATCTTTTCAGCCATAAATTTTGCGTTACTCGTTGTTTACAGATGGCTTGTTTGTTTACAGTGTTTTGGTTCGTCCTTCGAACAAAAATTATGCGCTACTTTGCCTAGCTGCTCTACGATTGACAAGATTAGGTTTATGAATCAGGCCAGGTAGAGCCTATTTCTCTTGTTCTTCACCTTTAGAATTGGTAGTATTACCACTTTCGTTCCTATAAATTGCTCCAAGACATGAGAATATTTTCCAACATGCATTATAGAACATAATAGAGCTATCTCTCGCCGTGGTTAAACTCTTTAGCTTTCCTGGTGGGAGTTTGCTCCTGAGAAACTGTAGTGTTCCGCGAGTGTTCATTTCTTGAGCAAGGATGAGCATGCTCAGAAGCGATTCAAAATTTCAAGGAAACGTCAAAGGGTTAGTCTCTTTTATAAATCTTTAAAATCTTAGAGAAAACTTACTAACAACTGGCCGAAGCCCCTTCCTTGCCCCATCCCCATCTGTAAGGCAAGCGACTGTCACTGAAGGCAATGTGGGAAGACCATGATACGGGTTCTTGTCGACTCTACTCTAGGATAAAAGTTTTACCAAGCAAGCAACTTATCAGCTTGGCTGCAAATGTACTGGTACTTTCACTTTTGACTCGCGGAGTATGGGTTCCTCAAGCAGGTTCATAGATTGAGTATTAATACCTTTTTTCTTGAATGCTGATTAGTGCCTCATTTACCTCCGTGCGTTGTTTTGATTGCTCAGATGCCACATTTGTCGATTAGCTGAGTTATGACTACCTAACAAGCTTCGATCAGCTGCAAAGCACTCCTTCATGATTCGTGCTTCCGAATACACGCAAGGTTAGCAGTTTGGAAAAGATGACAGAGAAATGGAACTACAAGCCAAGGGAGTGTTTTGAGAACCCCTACGCTTATCACCTTGTTGAATGTCACAATGAGAGGTGCGCTTGGTTTATGTCTGCAGACCTGCAGTGCATTTACTGGTGTTTTAGTGGAATTTTGCTGCACCATTTCAAAACCACCCTGTTGGGGGCTTGCCAATGTTACCTCATCAAATGGGTGAGCGAAAGGCTACAACAGCAGTACCGTAGCTGCACTGGAAGGCTATATAGGGGGTTGTACTGCACGAAGTTTATATCCTCGCAAAAAGAAGAAAGTGGCAAAATCAAACTCCTCCATCTAACGATAACATGATTCAGACGTTTTGTCATTCTTTTGTAATATTCCACAATTTAACCAGAAGAAGCTAAGAAATGGTTAAAGCTAATGCCATCATTAGCTTACCAGACTTCCAAACAAGTAATCCAGGTTAAATTACAACTTCATATTGGATAACAGAAAAACAAAAACTATGTGATATCTACGGCTGCGGTTTCATGTTCGTCGTACCAACAAAAGCCGAAGTTTTCCTTAAAATCATATGTCGTTCAATCACTCCACAAATGTAAATTTCAGTCTGTTCGCAATACACGAAAAGAATTTCTAGTGTAGTGCCGTTCGATTCGATTCTATATGCAAATCCTGATCATTAAACTAATCTTTACTTTTTTCAGGTGGTCCATTGTTTAGTAGGATGGTGCGAACTTGAACTATGAACTAAATACCATGTGCGGCGTTGATTGATTGTTAATATGTTAGACTCCGAAAACGAAAAACTTACTCAAATAGGAGTACTACCAATGAAGGTGAGTTAGAGGTTTGGAAAGTGAGTATGAAGCGTTGCCACGTTCATAAAGATAGCCTCGTTCACAGGCTTGTAGCATATGTACACTGGGCATAGGCGACGACAGCCATCGAAGTCATAACCTATCCACGTGCTCCCATGGATAACTTTCGATACCAGTTGTCAGTTACTAAATGGATAGAAAATCATATCCAGTTCGTGCCCACAAGGACGTCAACTACGTGAACTCCCTACTGTCGTATGACACAATGCATTATAGACAGGAACACCCATGCAGATAAATACATGAAAATACGTGCAGAGGGCCAATATCGGTTCAGAAGAGCACAGACAGCGCGCTAATCAGCAGAATCAACGGATGTCTTAAAACAGTTATAGTCGGTTTCGGTATCTCGTTAACTCCTACCCTCCACCTGAAGACGCGCCATGTGCCCTCGCCGCTAACCGCTAATGAAACGTTTAATTAGGGAGTTCCATGACGGAGCTGCTTTTCAAGCTGATCGAAAAGTATGGTAAAATGCGAGCAGTATAACCTCGAAGCGATTCCTCTACATTGTTTAATAATAGAAAGAGTCAAATGGTCAACAAGATCTGGAAGTTCCACAAGTTATATCTCTTTGCAATGTAGTAAAGGATGATAATTGTCTTTGCAGCCCATGAGCCATTTTTATTCATTGATAGAACAAGAATTAAACGGTTTACTTGTCTACTCTTCTCAATAGAACAAGTACAATCGATTATTATTCTCGTCAGATCAGGAAAACCAATACAATCGATTATTCCTTCGTTGAGATTTGGAGAACCAATACAATAGATTGTTAATCTACGCACATCTGAGCAACTAATACAATCGATTATTAGTTCATTCATATGGCGAATACCACTTCATAAAATGGAGACAGAGCGAACTATGAAAAAAGGGGTACAAAATATCTCGGAAAGAGGCCTCTTTTTTGAAAAATAATGGAATAAAACCAGAGATGCAGAAGCAAGCATTGGCACCTAATTGGCCAACGACAGAGTTGTCGGGACGAAACAGTTGGCTATGTGGTCCAGAGCAAACGGAGTCCATTGTTCCGGGCTCGATGTTGACAAGAACAGACGGGAAACATATTTACTACGGTGTATTTCGCTAGAATCCACTTTAACTCTATACAAGGAAATGACTGTAGGGCAAAAAGTGCTGGGATCCGACAGTGCAATACATGTGATGTCATATATAAGATAAAGCAGGTGAGGTACGTTTTGAAAGACCGCTACTGGAACATTCTATAGCAACAGTGCTTCGAAATTTTTTCGCAGATTTCCTTCCACCGCGGTCATCTCTTCGAAGCGCTGTCTTTCTATGTGCAACTGTTTCAACAGCTGCTCAATGGCAGCCAGGTTCCGACATCATATTCTGGCTTGAAAAACGTCGTTGGGTTTCGGATGTCAGAAAACCATAAAGTGAATCCTGAAAGAGAACAACAGGAACTAATTTGTTAGCTTGGTCTTCTTTTAATTCGGCAATGACAACCGTTCAGAAAAATACGCTCGACTGCTCTGTTAAACGGAGACATGGTTGAGCTTATACCGATTCAGAAATCCGAAGAATCACCTTTCTTCTGTGAATAGTTCACTAAGAAGCCATATAAGTAGCAAGATGTTTCTCACATCTTTGTCGGATGCCCTTGAACGTGATTTAACTGGGCAACATTCGACGGCAAATCAGTATTCCTTCAAGGATTTTGATGATCTGAGTTGCACTTTATATTTAATTTAACTAACTTTAATTTTATTTATATATTATTTATAGGACTTAATGTTTCGATATATTCAACTGCAACGCCACTGTGAGCAAGGCACTCTTCGCCGCATTGGAGGAATTGACACTTTTCTAAACCAAGTACAAGTAGTTTAATCGCGCGTTCTTTGAAGGTCACCAGCTTAACAATTTGGTAGGAATAATTAAGCATCTTTCCACAGCTGACGCGCTAACAGGGAACACGAGATTTCTCTAAAAGATAGGATTCAATATTCACTCTAAAAATACAACCTACTTTACCAAAATGAATGCTTGTTAACTTTCAAAAATGCTCCTCAAGATGTCTCCTAACGTTGTGAGACCTTGAGGAAGAAACACGAGCAAGAAACTGAGTTGCCTTCGAAGCTCTCGATTTATCTTCACCTCAATAACCGGTGCAAAGAGTCGCCTAATCCTTCTAATCTTAAGCCATACTGCGACAAAATCACATTTCTTTAAAATATTCCTTCTACTACGTTATCAGCGGTATCCAGCTACAACAAAAGCATAAAGCCCGCTGTAGAAAGCGCGTTTGCAGGACTCAGTGATTAAGGAGCATCTGTACTAATTTCGACAACTTTTCAAAACCGACCATTGTTTAACGTTAGCATAAATGACCAATATGTTTAGTGATTGGTAAGCTTACACAACATTGTTATGGAATTGTTATTCGGCTCACTACTTGACTTCTTCTTCGTCTTCTTAGCCGTTGTGGTTCAAGTCGGCTGCTCACAGCCGATTGTACTCAATAGCTGTGGGTTCTTATTCGAGTCTAGTCCACTTTTCTGGGAGGGCAACACTACCGGAATGAGAACCTCACTCGGCAGTGTCTTCCTTCTACAAAACGCTTGCTGCGCTGATTTCCCACTGACAAATTTCATGTAAATAAACCATCCTACAGTAATCGGCTTAAGACCAGCCAGCACGTTGCAAAACAATACTTTTCAAAACACACCATTCGTTGACATCGGCGTGAGCAACTAGTATCTTCTAAGATTGCTCATTCTACACGAGTTGTTATTGAATTTTTATTTGGCTGACCTTACAGATTCTTCTTCTCCTTAGCGGCAGTGGTCTGATTCGCACGCCCACGGTCGCTCTTAGTCGCTACGTGGTGGTTCATCGCAGCCGAGCCAATTTGAATCTTCTGGAGTGGAGAAGAGATGAAATGAGTATCCCACTCGGCAATCCTCTTTTATGCAAGGCGGTTGTGGCCAATTGTTTATAGATAACGACTCGATTTTATGTAAATAGTCTATCCTGCAGCAGTCGGTGTTGTTTTATCGAACAGTCAACCAAACAATACTTGTTAAAACCGGCCATCGTTTGTCTTCACCATGACCAATCAGTATTTTTATGTTTCCTGTTTTCATGGAATTATTACGGATTTTTACGAAGACGTCGAAGGTTTAGCCGAATAAAAATTCGATAACACTTTTATGTAAACAGAACTGTCTTAGAAGACATCACTGTTGGCCATTTGGGAGGCAAAAATACGCACGATAAATTGGGAACAGAGGGTGGCAGCCTTCGAGTGCTTGCAAAACTGCAGTGCTCACTTCAACGATTTATGAACTAGACACATTCCACGTTATCCCATCACAGCGATGAATCTCACGCTCTGAAAACGAAAAAAATTTCACTGATTGAGTGAGCGATGGTGAATGGTTCTTCAAACAGAGGCACGTGTAAAGAGTTTCCTCTTTCCAAAAACACTATTTAATGTATGGGATACTTATCAGCAGGATGCGTGTACATCTGTGATAATAATACCTTTCAACGTGTTGGTTTTAGATAACCTCTGATTACTCCGAACTGGATAGACTGACCTGTCCAGAAATCTCTCCGTGATCGACAGAATCTAAAGATGCCCCAATACGGCTTCCCAAAGCGTGTAGGAAGAGTCGGGTAGGCCAGCTTTCAACGACAATCATCAAGAAGGACGAGAAGTTTTCTGTCAGCAGATTAACCCTTAGGTAAATCCAAAGGCTTTGTGGACGGTGGAAGTGAGTAAACGCATCAAATGGAAGTGTTGAGATCCGCACAACATATATGAAGACGTTTCGAGGCAAATTTTAAAAAATGAGGCAAAATGACAAGCGACACTGTAGAAAGAAAACAGTCGTCGTTATGGTAGAGCTACAGTTCAGAGCAATGAGTTTCTAAGTTTACAAGACGGACCTGTTTTTGAAAGCAGCAGCCCGACTTTCTACACAGATGAATATTCTTTTGTAAGAATTTAGACGGCCTATTTTCGTTATTCCTGAGTCTTAACAGATTCTCCACTTGCTTCGCTCTTTGATTAGCGACTCCACAGCTCTTTTGCAGCTGAGAGCGATGGGGGTGACAGAACGGCGTCACCCATCTTTTAATGTTTTCGTGGTCTCCGAGGCACGAAGATTGCCCATTCTGCTGTCGTCCTTTCCCAAAATTTCTCCTCCGTATCGCTTTGCTTTTCAACAAATATCCCACCTGCATGGATGATATTGCTCTGAAACCAAAGCTACATTAACTTTATTCGAGCGGTGTTCCACTTTGCAGATCCCACTTTGTACGATTGCAAAGTAATAAACCGTGAAGTTGAACGACTGCGGCCATGGACTCTGACTATAGCGGCTCTGAAGTGGATAAAGGAACAGAATTATTGACCGAATAAAAACTTTCATAACAACCTAGTGATGGTTCAATGATCCAAATGATACATTTTAATTTTTTTTTAGATAAACAAACATTCGCAGTTTCTTCCAATTGAGACATGGTCACCAGTAATGGGGCAATGATAGAATGATAATGCTTCCACAGTATGGCGTGCCGTTGTTGAAACCTTTTCCCACAAGGAACCGTAATTAGTCCAGGAAAGAGGTCTAATTTTACGATGCAATTCCTTGCACAGCAGGTGGATAGGTTTTTTTCTCGTAAACCAGGTCCACTCCCTAACCAACGAACGCTAAAAGAATTGCTTTAGTTTTGAAAAGATGGTTTCTCTTTCGTTGTCAGAACAGGTCATAACAAATGCAAATGATCTCCTGAAACCTTTTTTATGATCCCGATGTACCATGCACATTATTTGGGTGCCAACACCCTCGTCGGAATCTTCCTTGCTAGCCGGAAGAGCTCTTGATCTGAGCGAAGTAGAATATTCTAGAAGAGCATTTGCGGAGCAGATAACTAGCAAATCGTGCGACATTTATGGAGATTGATTAGATAACCCTTATTAGGCTTGAAGATCGTGGGAAAGCTTTCTTCTCAACAAAGTCGGCTTCGTTATAATCTCATGTTTTCTGTTCCTGAGCAGTGGATATCTTGAAGTAATTGGCTTCGTTAGTGAGCACTTTGGACTGAGGTTTTCACGGTGGCATTGGGCAGTAGAAAAAGAATTATGGGTGGAAAGGTATTGTAGTAGGACATTCCAGATGTCTATCGCGAACAAATGCTTTAGTAAATTACTGTGTTACGTCTGTTCACGGTGTTTTTTATGACGTATATAGTTGCAGTTTGTACACATTAATGTACACACTACCCAATCATTGTTCTTATTCTTTCACTCACATTAATATCTGGGAACCTGATCTGTGTGTCTGTACAGCAAATGCTCTTCTCATGCTTTCTAGCGATTCTATGACTAATGCATACCTGTCTTTGAGCTTATTACAGTGTATAAACAAGGAATATGGTTGTGTGTTTCTGCGGTACACGCTTTGTTACACTTCCAAGCGGCTTTAGCAACTGTACCTTTTTTTGATAATTCGTTGTGTATCAGAATGGGTTTATTATAGTTTGTTCTATAGGACTAGCAAGCAGTTGCTGGAAAAATCTGTATTTTGGTGATTTTGGTTATGTTAGTAGTCAGCTAGGCTTCTTAAATCATTTTCGCAGAGGGATTAATATCGGTGTAGGGAAAAGGACGTATCCGAAGCAACCCAAAAAGGAGCCAGTTTTGTGAAGTGCTGTCGAGACTAGACCGAATATAAATGTTCCGCAGTGATGAGCGAAGGTCGGACGATTATCACAGCCCGCTATGATATGATATTCGTAAGGAGGGAGTTCTGCACCAAAATTCACGGATCCACGGTATTCCTCTCGGACCCCAAAATTTCTGCCGGTGAAAAACCGGCGGGCATTCAACCCTCTGAAATTATACTTACAAGAGAATGCAAAAAGACTCGACGACGCCATAATATCACTGCGCATTTTCCTAAGGCTGGTGCCCACAAATTAAAACTACTTCTTGCAACCCAAATTACAACTTACGTTTTGAAGGAGAAAATAACAGACCAGTAGAGGACCCCGCGCACGGTCGCCATACACAAGAAGAGTTACCGAGGGATATTCGTAATTTCCTTCCATTGTTCCTGTTGAGTTTCCTCTGAAAGTTGTTCACTAAGATTACCCTTTTGCACATATCGAAAACGGATGAGGCACAACCAGCTGAGTAAAAAGGATTTCAAGGAGTATTCTGTGGCGCGGACCACATAGAAGCCGTGTCGAAGGTCGACGAAGTTACTCGAAAGCAACACTTGCTCCCCGTCCTGAATTCCGCCTAATACGCAATAGCGCTAAACAAAATCGAAACGAATAGAAATCCCACTTGCGCATGTTGTCCACGAAGAGGGCTGCGGCATTTCTAGAAAGAATTTGAGCGGGTAGAACTTTTTGCAGGTGGTCATGATGTGAGTTCATTTCTAGCGCACACAGCATAGGTTGCGCTTTCGAAGAACAGGCACAATGGGCTAAGGCTGTGCAAGCCTATTTAAAAGTGTATCAGCTCCAAAAAATGTCTTATCCACGTTGAGTCATTCATTAAGCTTGTTAATAATTAACAGACAAATCATTTTACCACAAATGGCAAATCGATGACCATTGATGCTGTGATGAAATGTGCTGACCTTAGTTTAAGGTTTCTGGCATCATTAGATGAAGACACGACTGGTTTCCCAATTTGGCCTAGTACATGCACATCGTCTTTGATTTAGATGGTGATAGATGTCGTAGATGCTCTCGAATCGAACAAGTGTTACGAAGGAATGGATGAGTTATTACTAGCATTGGGCAAAATCGACAAGCAGTTACTGCATTGACCAAATCGCGGCATTTTTCAAAAGCTAAGCGAGAACGTCATGCATCCATGCAGGACTGAAATGTTTTTTTTGTGTACTTTGGAACTTCTCAAAGAAAGAAATTCTATAAATTCAAAATCTCGCAATTCCGCAAAAAATGCTGGGGCGTTAATTACCTGCGAGTATCCAAAAACCATGTTAAGGTAGCCACCGAGTTTTCCCCGGAAATGGTTGCAGGTGTTGAGACTCAGCATGAAGAGTGGCCAGCACAGGTGCGATTGAATGCATATCTGGGCTTACGGTGAGTCGCGGTGGCCTACCGATGTACGAGCCACTGATGCTATCCTTTCAGACAAGTCTGGTACCAATTTGCCGACTCCGAAGAAATAGGAGCTTGGTGAGCCGTGGCCGCCAGCATCGATTCTACGTGTGTGTTGCAGGGCACCTCCGACCACTGCTCCACACATGCCTATACTTCTTCTGTGGCAGCGCTCAGAATTTTTGACGTAATTGAAGTATCGGGTCTTTGTCCTATTTATGCACACTCCAGCCGAGCAACACTCTTAGTTGAGCTCACTGATCATCGTCTTTGCTTCGTTCGTACTTCTTGATAAGATGACGTTGTTCACAAGGAAGCATTGGTTAGGAATTTTCCAACAATACGGAAGCCTTTCTCATCCCAATGAACTGACTTCATTGTCTACTGCAGTGAGGCGCTAAACAGTTTCGGGGAATTTGTGATGCCATATCAAACCCTTTTCCGTATAGGCATGGTAATAGGTCAAAACAGCTGTATTACCGTTGTTCAGTTCCGATAGCAGTTATACAGAGTTTTAACGTAGGACGGGCACCCTCCTTGCTCGACGATAGCTAATAACATCGCATTTGTTTAGACGTTGTCAAACGTTTTCTATTCGTAAAACCACAGGATACTGGAGAAAGTTCGAAATAGTACTTTTAAGGTGTAGTGCATACACTTTTTTATGCAGATAATCTCGATTTTTGGAACCTAGCTTTTGTATAATTCTTAGAAGCAAAAATTGAAGAGCGAAGTTAAATCGTCGTCTTAAAAGAAGATTTTGCCTTCGCAGTCAGCTGCAAGTTTTATTTCCAGCGCGACATTGATTCAATGTTTCAGTGAAGAGTAAGACGTGCAGTAATTCTCCCAAGCAGACGCTGCTTTTGCTGTCTCTTCAGTCGAGAGTCGTGTTGCAACACAGTATGTAAATCCTTCATATCGGTATAAGCAATTGAACTTCTTCTGATCATCTAAAATTGAAAATTTGAATAAGTTTGACAAATCGATGGCTTTGAGGCATCACTGACAGTTGTTCTACACTGTGGCATACTGTGTAGAACAACTGTCAGTATACTGTGGCAAACGATAGGAATTGCATGTCTGTGGTATCTGGCGACGGTTACGTCAGTGATTTAACTGCGTTTAAGCTGCACGGACCACTCCCAGCATCTCAAAAAAGCCACCGACCAACCGATGAACTCAGAAATCCACGCGCAGCTTTTTGAGTCAACGGTCTTTCCAGCGCTCTGCTATTGTACGGTTTACAGACTGGCCGTGTTTCGGCCAAGCTAAGATTTCAACATTATAGCGATGAGGAGCGTTTTAGTGGATCGATGAAGACTGTAAGTTACATGAGCGTTGACGGTGTTATCGATGGGTACCACCATTGCCTAAGGATGAGGGCCAGTATGATAAATGGCTACAAAACTGATAAGCCTATAGCGGCTTAGCAGAATACATAGCATAAGTTGGCCGCTTAACGGCATTGTACGCATTGTGTACATTGTGGGAAGAATGGTACATGCCACCGATGGCGTTGCAAACAGAACGCATTTGGAAACACCCGCCACTACTGACATCGCACCGTAGACAAGCTGAGAAACAAGATACAATAATCTACTGATTACTGAAAGATGAATGTGAATGTGTGAATGAATGTGATTGAATAAGAATGAATGAGTATGACTAAGAATGAGTTGAGGTGATTGAGGATGACGTTGTGAGGAGCGGATTATCCACGCTACCGATCGGGGGTTAGGTGAGTGATGGCATGTCTCCGCCGGCGAAGGCACCTGGCTTATATCGGCTGCGGGAGCCGCGTGCGTATGCAACCGCGGTTAATCTGGTTTGTTGATCCTGGACCGCAATAGACTGTACCCAACTGCCTGAAACATCAAACGTCATTAGCTTCATTGTTTTGCAAAGAAGTAGTAAACTGTTCCACTGTTACGCCTCCTTCGGATAAGCCATCGTCGGTATGCTACTGAAGTCAAACCTGATTCGCCATTGTACCTGAAACACTGAACATAATTGATCGAGAAGATTACAAAAGTCACATAGCGGTGTTTGATGTGCGACTGCGAGGCGGCCATATATGGACATCAAATATTATTATTTAAATAGATAGAGAACTTTTCAAGAGAGAAGTTCTCTATAATGAGGAAGTTTAGAACAGCTGATTATAGTCGCATATGGTTGATGACAGCGCCATGCCACATCAGAAATCGATGCGAACACACAGGGTTAGGTCGCGTATGACCTCCGGGCATTTATCCCTGCTGTTCATTTTATGGTTTTTGGCTTTTATCCAAAAAGCCTCAAGAAGTTTCCGCGCTGGTGTTTTAGACCCCTGAGCAAAGGTATTGACTTTTACTTCAAAATCGTCTCCACTATGCTTTTGTATCCTATGCGTCCCTAGCGAGGTAGTTTCTTCTGCTTTTCGTTTGCCGTCTAGGTGTTGTTTTATACGGATACACAAAGGTCTGCCCGTTTCGCCAATATAGTCATCTCTGCAATTATTACAAGAGATCAGGTATATTGTACCTGAACTCATGCAATCACCGTCCCTGCCGTAAGGGCAAATTACGCAATTTGTTGTTTCACATAGACGATCATACAAGCGGTTGCGAACTAACTGACGACGTAGAGTAGGCGGTGGTATTTCAACTATCGCTACCGATTCCTCTAGACCTGCACTTCTTAAGCATCGTTTTATAGTCACGCTTACTTCATCACTTATAAAAGGCAACGTAAATGGGACTTTCTTCTGGCCAAGTGTTTCGCGTGAGCGCGTCGCTCTCCTAAATTTATCTCGTGGGGTTACTATTTCATAGCAATTGGAGATGGCTATTTGCAAAGCCAAGTTGCGCGATACTTTCTTTAGTTCCCTGGTAGTGCACACAGAGGTGGCTGTTCGAAACATGTTTCTCACAATCGCTCTCTTTGTGTGCGAAGGGTGGGAGGAAAGGAAATGAAAAAGAATGTTCTTCTTACTTGGTGTTCGGTACCACTTTGTCATGTAACCGCTACTCGATAGGTTTATTTCAACGTTTAAAAACGGAAGCCAGTTTTTTCTCAATTTCTCCAGGGTGAACTTAACATACTCAGACTGCTTGTTCAATAATTTAAAGCGTCTGCCCATCTCCTCCTGCGTAGAGAAGACGACAAAACAATCATCTACATATCCACAGTAGAGTAGTTGCTGTAGATCAAGAACAGAGGCTTCTATCATAGACATAAACACAATGGCAAGACTTGGTACCAGTCGCTGTCCCATTGCCAACCTCCTCATTTGCGCAAAATATTTACCAGACCATCTGAAAATCGAGCAGTTTAGGCACTCCTTTGAGAGAGCCATTAGCTGCTGGATGGACAAGCCATGCATATTTATTCTTCTTTCATGTTCAACAAGAAGTTCGTAGATGGCTTGCATTGCGGAGTCATTCGTCACGTTGGTGTACAGTGCGGTAACGTCGAAAGACTCCATCATGTACGCGTTATTAGGAAACGCGTTACGTAGACGTTCTAGGAACATTTGGGTGTTTTTGAGGTGAACTGGAATGTGGTTAAGCAACTTGGTAAGTATCAGGCTTAAAAACCAGGTTATTCTATTCGTTGGCCTGTCTACACAGCTGATGATCGGTCTAACCTTAAATGATGACGGAATGGTTGACTTATGATCATCAGGTGATACCAACTTATGTGTTTTCATAAGCAGGTATAGGACGGGACATGTTGGTTTATCAATTTTAAAGTATGAAATAACCGACGATTTCAAACCTGCAGCGTTTGCCACACTGACCCATTGATTGTTTAGCCTTCGGTATTGACTTTTACATTCCTTTTCAGAGGATGGGCGATAGAGAGTAGCATCACTAAGAGGTTCCTCTGTTATCTCAACATCCAGCTGGCGAGGAATAACTACGAACTCTCCCCCTTTATCACTAACAGACAATCTTATTGTTTTCGAGTTTATTAGTTCTCTAATTTCTCGAATGCCACATTTTTGTGCAGCTGTAAGGTTAGAGATAAAGGTAAGGTATGTTCGCATTGATTTCTGATGTGGGATGGTTCAGTCATCAACCATATGCGACTATAATCAGCTGTTCTAAACTTCCTCATTGGAAGTCACGTAAAAAAGCGGTGAGTTTTTCGAGAAGCTGTTGATCATGTAATTACCATAGAGTATTTCGTCTTTTTGTAAGTGGTATTGGAGCGTTTGGCCTAGTAGATTGCATATCAGTATACCCTTCCAGGCTCTTAAGAAGGCGGTACAGCCGAAATGTCAGCTAGTGTTGTATTGCATTGTGTTTCTCTATGGAAGTAAATGTATGCTGTTAAAACCTTTCGAATGCTGAACAAGAAAACGACGCGGTCATATCCACTGGTTCTCATGTTGCCTAGCAAATGTCGTAATACGTAAATATTTCGATCCCATCCTTAGCAACTTCGATCGCTGTAAACAGTCTTGTTAGGCAAACCTATTTTTGCAATCTGAACTCATTGTTTGTTATTACTGTCCAAAAGTCATCACGCGTACAATAACAAGAAGGGCATGAGGATGTTTGCGAAAACAGTCTTCCGCCAGATGATATGTAATTTTGAGAGGATATGGAGACGGTAGCTGACGAATGTTTTCGGTAAAGATGCTGGACCTGTGCCAAATACCGCCTTCTCCAGAAGCATATAAATAGGCTCGTTAATTGTTATCCAGGTTCGTCGACTATCCAAGTTCACCCGTGTCGGAGTTCGCCGGTTCTTTAGATCTGTACCGTATTGGTCTCGTGTGTCACCAATATAGGTTATCGTAGTTGTTAAGTCATACAGCACGTAGTCATTATTGTACATTAACTTTCTCATGTTGTTAAATGACAGTTGCGAATTGTACATTAGCTTAGCATCACCGTCACTACGTCACGCTTTCCATCACCCCAGCGTATCCTCATTATCATCATCATCCTGATTCTCATCCTCATATCAATGCTCATTGTTTATCAATTGGTCTGCCGTGTGTTGTCAGTAGCGGTGGCTATCCTCAAATGCGTTCTGTCTGAAACGCCATCGGTGGCACTCACCATTCTTCCCATACGGTACGCCACGCGTACAAGGCCGCTAGCCGGCCAACTTAAGCTGTGTATTTGTTAAGCCGGTATAGGCTTATCATTTCTCAGTCGTTATTTTTCTGGCATGTAATCTCTTAGGCAATGGTGGCACCCATCGATGCTCACTTTACGTTGCAGACATATCGTTATCCAAGAGCAGCCACTTGACCGTGTTCTGCAGATCTGGGCCACTGTACGCGCCAGTGCGGACGCCATCGTTTATATCTCCTTACTTGTCATTGTTATCAAGTTACTGTTATCATAGTACTAATGCTGTAATAGTATTATTTACAATACTCTTATGCCTTTGTAAGTCTCACATCAGTAGTAGATACAACACCTCATAGGCTTGAAGTTGCCTTATCTGTGTGCCAGTAGTTCTCCGTCGATATTAGTGTTACCTTGACGTTGCATCTATGTATATAAACGCTTTAGTTTCCCAAGTTTAAGGTATTGTCTTGTGACAACTACGAAAAGTCCCGCGTGGCATTTATCTTGCAAAGTCGAGCATTCTGCTAGAAGCTAGTGATTATTCGGTGCCGAGAACTGACTCGAAGGCCTATTTTCGACTAGCAACTGCAATAAAAAGCATTAGTATGGTCCCTTCTTTGCCGAAGGTTCAGCAATAAACTCGTCACCCGGGTTAGTAAGGCTTGTTGTCTGCTGAAAGTCATGACAATCGAGCTCACTTGTTGTCCGGTCAAATCCACGACCACTCCCCGCGTTGTTGGTTAGCTGAAAAAAATGACGTAAGCAGAGAATCCTTAGCAATGCAAGGAAACATTCTCTGTTCAACACACCGTCATTATTAACAATGTCAATAATAGAACATGCAGACAATCAATCCATCATTTTAATTTGAATAATTCTATAAATATCGAAAGCTGAGAAACTACAAGAGCGCTGAGGTTCTACGAGAGTACGTTGTTTACCTACCAACACTCCCACATAGTACCCAAAAGACGAGTCACCACCCTATGGTTAGAAATAAAACTGACGAAAAGCATGAATTTGTGGTTGTCGGTTAGTGCTTAATCCTCAAGGAGCACGAAAACCATTTTTGATAGATCGACCACATGATTGCAGTAATCGCCCTACTGCCGGAATGCCGTCGTTAAAGAATGCCATTCGCAAAGCAGTAAAACTTCGTCGTGTCCACATGGGTCATTGGGTAGTTGTATCAAAAACCTGGAAACAATGTAGCACAACTATTTTCGGGTTTCGAAAAAAAAACTACTGACAATCAGCTGCCATTGAGCATGCCAGTGTGGAAGTGGAAAGGCGCCAAATCCTGAAGCCGAAGCCGAACGCACAGGAAGCTCAAGCGCCTCCAGAGATGGCGTCATAGCAAACTGAATAAACGAGTTTGGGCCTGTGTGAATAGTTTCCTACTCTTAGTGCTTCATGTTTTCCGGTTTTTTAAAAAAGCGCCTTTTTAATTTTCATTCTTTATTTTTACCCTTTATTTTTATTAAAAGTACTATTTTATGTGGAAGCGAACCCAACGTCGACGGTTGTATGATTGACTGTTTGGTGAAAAACAAATTGTTATAAACAGAAAATCAGATTAATTAACAACTGTTCTTTATAAAATACCACCATGAGTGGGGTTGTTTTATTTGAGCGATGCTGCACGCAAGAAGATTCGACTCTATACAACTACGAAGACACCACTCTACGAAAACGAACGACTGGGAACCATCGCGAGCGAAGGCCGTCAAAACGTTAGCCGAACAAAGTCTTTTTGTAGCTCCTACGACAGGCTTTCTATTATCCTCGGCATTGATCAAGTAATTCTTCGTATTATAGCAAACGTAACTGTCAACTTGACCTTTCCAGGCTCTCAAGAAGGCGAAATCCGCCGAAACGTCAGCTTATTCGTGAGTAAAGAATAGAAATAACACCCTGTGTTTGCTCAACAAGAATACGAAGAAAGACCTTTTGTGTCAAACCCGTTTAAGTGTATTAGTGAAGAAGAAAAGATATTGGCCATTAAAATTCGTTTGAAATGTTCTTGTTTTGAAATAGAGAAAAATTGTTGTTCGCACACTCCGCCCACTTTTCGAACCGAAGTGCCGTTATATATTTTCGAGAATGTTGTTTCAGAATAGAAAGGAGCTCTCACGAATGAAGAACTTGACCGTGTTTCTACCTAGCAATCAATTGAAACTGAAGAAACCAACTTTGCACCACGAATATTATCCCACCTGGACTATAGTTATTTTATTATCACTAATGGAGTGAGAGGTGAGTTAACCTCTACAGCAAACTAAATTCGAACTTATAAACTGATCTTGTTGAGCTGATGTGAGGTTGGTATCGTTGTTGTTGCTGTTGTTGCTGACGTCGTTAAAGGATTTTCTTCTTGTCGTTTTTGTTTGTTTAGGACAACAACAACAACAACAATCACAACAACAACAACAACAACAACAATCACAACAACAACAACAACAACAATCACAACAACAACAACAGCAACAACAAAAACGACAACGACAACGAAGACCTATACCAACTTCGCATTGGCTCAACAAGATCAGTTTGTAAGATCATATGAACAAATATATTAAGTATTTATGCCGAAGTTTACAGAAAGTCGGTCTTTTGAGTTATATTCGGGCTAAATTTGGTAAATCAATAAGATTTAATAACTCGAAAGACGGGCTTTTCATAAACCTCGGCTTAAATAATTAGCATATTTGTTTATATGATCTCGTAAACTGATCTTGTTTAGCCAATGCGAGGTTGTCATAGGTCTTCGTTGTCGTTGTCGTTATTGTTTTCTTTGTTATCGGTGCTGTTGTTCGATGGCTGACGTTTCGGCGATTTTGCCTTTCTCAGAGCCTAGACCTATTTTATATAAGAATACTTTAACTCGTGTATAATGCTGAGATATTTGCTAAACTCCGGACCGCAAGTGTATGCGTTGGGGAACGAACGCGCGCTATTGATCTTACTGGGGAGTAGCGCACTTCACTACCACACCATCCGGGTCCCGTTGACGGGTGATTGCTGATGGCAAAAGATCGATAGAACTAGCTGAGAGACAGGCAATGCGAAGGACCCAGATGGTGTGGTGGTGAAGTGCGTTGCTACCCGGTAAGATCAATAGCACGCGTTCGTTCCCCAACGCATACACTTGCGGTCCGGAGTTTTGCAAATATCTCAGCATTATACACGAGTTATAGATCGCAACATACCATGCCATTAAAAAAAAAGGCAGTAAACAAAATGGTTAAAAATGCTTCAACTATTGGGTGGAAAAAGGCTACAGCATTAATGAGGATCAAACTTCTAAATAGACGCCATATTCACCAAAAAGGCTACTGATTGACCCACCATGCTGTTGCAAGTGGGACTGCCCACGTTTTGCTCACGTGAAGTCGCGAGCGAGACACACCCAGGGGTCAAAATATCATTTCGAAATAGAGGTCCAGGTCACGTGTGATAGTGAGGCATTCGTCTTTACGGTTCATCTTTGGATTTTTGAAATTTATCCAAAACGCCTGAAGAGTCTTGCGCGTTGATGTTTTCGATTTGTTCGCTAGGATCCGACAGTCACTTTAAATCATCGCCTTTGTGCTTTTGTGCCCTGTGCGTACCTAGAGGGGTGTTTAAACGGATTTTAGCTTTTCCATCTAGATGTTCTTTTATGCGGACACAAAGTGGTCTACCGGTTTCCCCAATATATTCCTCGCCGTATGCATTACATGAGATCAAGTGTGTTATATCTAAACTCATGCAATCTCCGTCTCTGCCGTTAGGATAAATCATACAGTTTTCTGAGCTGCACAAACGATCATAGAATCGGTTAAGAAATAACTGACGGCTCAAGGCCACTTTTCCTTAAGCAGCTTCTAGTGGAGTAACTTATTTCATTTGGTATGAAGGACTGCTTAAAAGAGATCTTATTTACGTTCGAAAAATTATTTTTGGAAAACAATTGCACATTTTTGTCTGACCTTAGTCAGAGTGGCTTCTGCTTCGTAGCCACTGGAAACGGCTATTTTTCGCGCCGCGTTTAGCGATTCCTTCCTTTCCTCTTTTTCTGTGCAAACACTTTTAGCTGTACTGTGCATAATTTTGATAAGCACTACCAACAAAGAAAGTTAAATTCCAACATCACTCACCAACAAAAATGGTGCGTGCGCCAGGTTGGAAAGCTCTTGAATTCAAAATCTATAAGGCTTCCTATTAGTGATAAAGGTGGAAAATTTGTAGTTATTTCTAATCAATTGGATGTTACAATAACAGTGGAGCATCTTAGCGATATTTCTCTTAATCGAGCATCCTCTTAAAAGGAATATAAAAATCAATACTGAAAGTTAAATATGGAGTGGGTTAATACATCAAAGGCAGTGGGTTTAGAGCCTTCAGCTATTTCTCGGTTGAAAAACGACCATCCAACATACCCTGTTCTATACCTGCTTATTAAGACACAAAAGCTTACTTCTACTGATGACCTTGCGTTCACCGATCCGTCTTCATTTATAGTGAGACCAATCAGTAGTTGTATTGGTGGGCCAACGGATAGAACAGCGTGATTCCTGCACTTTATCCTGACCCAGTTGCTGAAGTACTCCAACCCATTTACCCAACGCCAACAAAATATTTCTAGGCCACCTATGATCCGCGGAACCAAACAGAACGCATGTAGTGGAGTCATTAGATGTTACTTCACCTTATACTAACGTGTTCAATTACTCCGCAATGCAAGCTATTCTCGAGTTGCTTCTAGAGCATGAAAAGGAAAAAAAATGTACGGATTGTCGGTTGCGCAACAAATGACTCTGTTAAAACAGTGTCTTAGTTGTCTAATCTTTAGGTGGTCTAGAAAATATTTTGCACAAATTAGAAGGTTGGTCATGGGACAACGTTTAGCACCAAGCCTTGTTGTCGCTTTCATGCCTAAAGTGGAAGCTCCAGTTTTCGATCGCCGACCATTACCTCACTGTCGATACATAGACGACTGCTTCACCGTCTGTTCCACACAACAACAGATGAATGAATGTTTTGAATTGCTAGACGGACAGTCAGATTACATAAAATTTACAAGAGAAAAACCTACCGAAAACTGACTTCCATTCGCAAAGATCCAAATAAAGTTTTTAAAAAGTGTCTGTTTAAGAAAATGGTATTGTAAGCCAGGCAGTAAAAATATACTAGTTCACTACCTCTTCTCTCATCGTTCACATGTACCTGAAAAAAAATGTGCGCACAGGGGAAGAGGAGCGGAAGGAATCGCTAAACCTGGCACGGAAAATAGCCATTTCCAATGGCTACGAAGTAGAAGCCACTAGGGTTAGGCAGAAACGTAGGGTAGTTTTCCAAAATAATGTTTCAGATGTAAGTAAGATTTCTCTTAAGCTACCCTTCATATGAAATAAAGAAAATCACGCCATTAAAAAATGCTTGAGGAAAAGTGGCCTTGGAAATTATGTAGCGATCATTGACATCCCACCCAATACCCTACGCCCTCAGTTGGTTTGCAGCTGTCTCTATGATCGTGTGTGCATCTCAGAAATCTGTATGATCTGCCCAAACGAGAGCGATGGGGATTGCACATGTTCAAGTACAATATGCTTGATCTCATGTAAGGCATACGGTGAGGAATATATTAGGGAAACAGGTAGACAACTTTGTCTGCACATAAAAGAACACCTAGAAGGAAAAGTTAAAATTCGTCAAAGCACTCCTCTAGGTACGCATAAGGCACAAAACCACAACGGCGATGATTTTGAAGTGAATGTGCGGATCCTAGCGCACTAATCAAAAACATCAACGCGGAAAAGTCTTGAGGCGCTCTGGATAAATTTTAGAAATCCAAGTATCAACCGGAAAGACGATTTTCTCACTATCACACGTAACCAGATGCCTTGTTTCAAAACGTTTTTTTTTGACCTATTGGTGGGTCTCGTTCGCCGTCTCCGTGAATAACACGCGGGCAGTCCCACACACAACAGTACGGTGAAGTAGCCTTTTTGCTAACTATAGCCTCTATTTAAAAGTTTGATCCTTATTAATACTTTAGCCTTTTTCCACCGAGTAAACAAGATCAGTTTACAAGATGACGTAAATAAAGTTATCAATCAGACTTAGTTAAAGTTAAGTGGCTTATGGCAGAAAACGACCACCTGTTTTGACTACCGTCGTTTCAAAAACCCTTTAAAATATTTGTCTGTGTAGCTAAATCAATCTCCGTTCTGCCGGTGCTTGCTGACCTATGATAGAAATTTTTGAAAAAAATCTAGCGGCAAAAAATATACAGTAAAAATGTTGCAACGAATTATGGATCCGACAGAAACGCTTTTAAATGAGGTCACCAACAATGCCACAGTCTTGGTTGTTAACTACAATTAGATGCAGCTCAACTAAAACTTTCAGTGTTGTTATACGTATTATAAGTAGCATACATTTTTATTAATGGAATAAATTGTCTCCAATAACAGTTATCGCGAAGGAGCGAATGCGAATAGCGCTGGATCAAATATGATTCGTAAAAAGAGACCAGTATGGAGATACTGCCTCGCAGGAACTTTGGATTGGGGGAAAAAACTTAGGTCATCGATCACTAAGAAGCTTCACGTATACTCCACGTTAATCTCTTAATCTCTCTAATCTCTTTTTGACTAGTTTCAGTCCATCCGTATTATCCTTCTTTTTCGGGTATAATTAAAGCGAGATCTAATAAGTAAACATAACAAACGGTAACAATGTGAAAATGTATCCCGGTAAACTTCCCTAGCATAAAAAAACATTGGATGCCATAGAAGGAAATCATAGCAACATTCGCAAGCAAATGCAGTGTCCTGAAAAATAAGAAGTCACGGTGAATACCAATTCAGTTATTACGGAGAGCCCACTTCCTCAACATATCTTTTGGACCTTGTATCTTGCCTTTATCTAGTTCTTCTTTGAACGTAATCAAATCGTGAGTTCTGCAAACACTAGCCGTTTGGAATGCCGTATCTCAGAATTTTATCATATGTAACTCCCACGACCGACTTTCTATTAACCTCGGCATTGATCAAGTAATTCTTCGTATTTTTGTTGAGCAAACGCGAGGTGTGATTGTTCTTTATTCACGAATAAGCTGACGTTTCGGCGGATTTCGCCTTCCTCAGAGCATGGAAAGATCAAGTGGACAGCAATCTACTCGGCCAGACGCCTCCATGACCAAACAAAGAAACTCTAAACCAAGATTTCAATCACGTTGAACACAGCTTTCCACACTCACCGCTTTCTATGAGGTTTCCACTAAGTATGTCACGTAGAGACCAACCGCACAGAAATCACATGGAAGTATAATGTGCCCCTCCCATCAGAATAGCAGTCTTATATACTGCCCTATATCACGCGTGATAATGAGGCATTCTTTCCTGTGGTTCATTTTCGGATTTCTGGAATTAAACCAGAATGTCTCGAGAGTTTTTCGCGCCTGTGTTCTTGATTCGCGTGCGAGGATCGTGACACATACTTCGAAGTCGTCCCCGTTATGTCTCTGTGTCCTATGCGTGCCTAGCGGAGTATTTGGTCTATGTTTGCCGGCTAGGTGTTCTTTTATGCGGATACAGAGGGGTCTACCCGTTTCGCCAATGTATTCATCACCGCGCGTCTTACAGGAGATCAAATAAACTATACCCGAGCTCATGCAATCACCGTCTTTACTACTGGGGCAAATTATGGAATTTTGAGTTGCACATAGACGGTCATATAGGCGGTTACGAACTAGCTAGCGCTTAAGATTACTTGGTGGTATTTCAACTACGCTTACCGAATTCTCTAAGCCCGCCCTTCTCAAGCAGCGTTTTATAGCTGTACTTATATCATTTGAGATGAAGGGTAGGATAAACGGGACCCTTCTATCGCTAGAGTTATCGTTTGGTGGCCTACGATTTCCTCTACACCTATCCTGAGCTACAGTTTCGTAGCCATTAGAAATGGCTATTTACCGTACCAAGTTCCGGCACTCCTCTCTCTGCTCTCTTCCCGTGCACACGTTGATTGCTGTTCGAAACATGTTTCTTATAAGCACCCTTTTCGTGTCAGAGGGGTGAGAGGAGAGGTAATGAACTAAGATGTTTTTACTACTTGGCTTTCGGTACCACTTTGTAATGTAGCCATTTTTTGATAGGTGAATTTGTACGTTCAAAAATGGAAGCTATTTTTCTTTCGGCCTTTCTCGGGTGAACTTGATATACTCTGACTGTGAGTTTAACAATTCGAAACATTTGTCCATTTCCTCTTGTGTTGAGCAAAGGACAAATCAGTCGCCTACATACCTACAGTAGAGTAGCGGCCCGAGATCAGTCACCGGTGCTTCCACCTTAGACATAAATGCAATGGTAAGGCTTGGATCTAGTCGTTGTCCCATTGCCAACCCTCTTATTTGAGCGTAGTACTTTCCGGAACACCTGAAGATTGAGCAGCTCAAGCATTCTTTTAAGAGTGCCATCAGGTGCTCTATTTTAAAGCCATACATGTTTATTTTTCCTTCGTGTTGTTTAAGGAGTTCGAATATGGCTTGCATTACGGAGTCAATCGACACGTTTGTATAAAGGGCGGTAACGTCGAAGGAAGGAACTCTAGCGATAGAAAGGTCCCGTTTATCCTACCCTTCATCTCAAATGATATAAGTACATCTATAAAACGCTGCTTAAGAAGGGCGGGCTTAGAGAATTCGGTGAGCGCAGTTGAAATACCACCGAATAATCTTAAGCGCCAGCTAGTTCGTAACCGCCAATATGACCGTCTATGTGCAACTCAAAATTGCATAATTTGCGCCAGTGGTAGAGACGGTGATTGCATTAGCTCAGGTATAGTTTATCTGATCTCCTGTTAGACGTGCGGTGACGAATACATTGGCGAAACGGGTAGACCCCTCTGTATCCGCATAAAAGAACACCTAGCCGGCAAACATAAACGAAATGCTCCGCTAGGCACGCATAGAATCCAGAGACATAACGGGGACGACTTTGAAGTATGTGTCACGATCCTTGCACGCGAATCAAGAACACAGGCGCGAAAAACTCTCGAGGCATTCTGGATTAATTCCAGAAATCCGAAAATGAACAGCAGGGAAGAATGCCTCATTATCACGCGTGATATAGAGCAGTATATAAGACTGCTATTCTGATGGGAGGAGCACATTATACTTTCATGTGATTTCTGTGCGGTTGGTCTCTACGTGACATACTTAGTGGAAACCTCATAGAAAGCGGTGAGTGTGCAAAGCTGTGTTCAATGTGATTGAAATCTTGGTTTAGAGTTTCTTTGTTTGGTTATGAGCGTCTTGCCGAGTAGATTGCTGTCAACTTGACCTTTCCAGTCTCTGAGGAATGCGAAATCCGCCGAAACGTCAGCTTATTCGTGAATAAAGAACAATAACACCTTGCGTTTGCTCAACAAAAATACGAAGAATTGCTTTATCATATGTCTTTCACTGCTCGACGAAACACGTGCAGCTCTCGGAATACATTTCAGAGTACCTCAATGTCATCGAATGGGTGCGGTTGATTAGCGCTTTCCACGCAGTGAGCACGGGCTGCAAGGAAAAAAACACATGTAAGTTCATGGTTTTTAAGAAATATTTTTTAACACACCTTATTTAAAAAAGCCGAATCCTTTCCTGACATCTGCCGATGCCGCGAAAATGAAGGCATTAGAAATTACTCTGCTGGGTGTGTTTTTGGTTAAGCTCATGGACTGTGATGATGGTGACGATTTTTAAAGAGAGCGATTTTATTTTCAGCGTCCCAAAAACATAAACGAGTGGAAAAAAACTGTATTCCAACAAATTCGACTTGACTAGATCCCTTATTAAGAGCATTCTAGAAATTTAGAGGTTCTTGCAATAAAACTAGTATACTATTGACAATGAGACGTCAAACACTGAAACAAGGCCTACCTTCAGCCTCATAGAAGCCTCAAAGAAGTGGGAGGCATTTTTCAGTTATTTCAGCAAATCAAAATTGAGCGAGCATTTTGAATAGAAGTAATGAAAAGTGTAGTACTAAAAACATTTCAGTAAACCTCGTTTTTCTGCTTAATATTTCAGGAAATGACAGGTTTACATATATGGCAGAAAATGCTTCAAACTGGCACTGCGAAAGTACAAAACGTTTCGCTGAATGATATTTCAATGCTTGTCATCGTGTTCTCTTCTACGAAATTCCGGCAGTTCGTTTGCTGAGGACTTCGAAATGTGGATATAAATGGAAAAAAGCAGAACAAATACTTCCTATGAGGTTCCACAAAACGTAGTTCATCACTGAAGAAAAATGGACACTATTATGTTTGCAAAGAGTTGTTAGTTGTGCCACTTTTCATTTCATCTAATAAAGTTGAATATGGGCTTATATACTTTCGTGTAAAGTTAAAGAAAAGTTATTTTGAGTGCAAATACAATAAAATTTCTTGGAAAAACAGCTTCTAAGCCGTCAAATATTTTGGATCAGCAATTCGAAATACAACCACAACGTACGTACAGAAACATTCATTTCACCACGTTAATATGATTTCAGCTACAATCTGTTAAGTTCTTACTTTTCCATTTTTAGGCACTTAATAGTAGCGGCTAAGGGGCACATAGCACAGTGGTAGTGATGCCGGTGCTCGCCATTACGAGCATAGTGCTAGTTCGATTTCGCTCAACGCCAACCAAGCCTTTCATTTTTCCGGGGTCGGAAAATTGATACTGGACTTTTTTGGGAAAAATTTCTCTGCAATCGGATTGGGAACGCTCCACCCCGGCCTTCTCAGGACTCCAGAGAGAATTGCTCGACCAGTATTCCACGGGATTCAAAATAATTGAATGTGAGAAGTGCTAGAATCCGCACAGTAGACGTGAAGAAGGATCAAATAAAATGAAAAAACTAAAAAAAAACAATATTGGCTGATCAAACGGCTTTAAGGTTTTTATCAGAGTATGAGAAGCTCTTACAGTTTTGCCAGATTAGTTCACTAAAATTCAAAAACCACGCATGCCGTCATGTTCAACTCTTGTTCCTTGTTTAGGTTCAATACATTATCAGAAGGCACACCTTCAACCTCCATTGGTTAGAGGAGTTCCTAAATTAAATCACTGCTTTAGTGGAATACAGTGAGACGATTTCAGAATACTGTTTATGAGAAAACATTCAAATTATGAGTTGATACGCCTACAAGAAGTATTCTAACACCCATTTTGCTGCATGGACCATGTCTAAGTCGTTCCGCTGGTCATAGCAGCCTCTTGAGAGTACCACCTGTCTTTTATCCTAACCTTCCGTGACTTCGAAAAAGTTTCTGACAGCGTCGAAGCCTATACAGTCATATCAGAGCTTGTCGACCGAGCGAGGACACTAGCAATAGATGATAGGAAGAGCTGACTACTATCGTAAATAAAGCATGAAAATACAGCTTGTTGTTCGATTCCTTGGTATTGCCACAGAATCAAGAGTTTGAAAATGTAACACCAAATCCCCAAAGGTGCTTACAACAGCACTGCAATGATTAATAAAGTCGCTCAAGTGGGCCGAGAATTATACACGTTAATGGAAAATCCCTGTCAAATCTTCCTTTTACTGACGATATCATGATCTTTTCCCGCATCATCCATGAAGCACAAACAATACAAAATGATTTCAACAATGCAGGAGAAAGGACAGGATAGTGCGTAGATCGAGGAAATAACCAATTAGCCAGAAATCCACAATGAGAAGGCGAGCCAATTAAATCGGATGGTGCTCTGACTACAGAGACTAGGGACTATGTGCACATTGAGGGAAAAATAATCACGATAAACAACGTAGAAGAACTACACAGAAGAAAAAGAGCAGCATGCATGGGTAAGTTTCGAATTTCCTAAAAAAGACACCAACCAGATAACAGACCCGAAACAGTATGCTGACGCTGATTCGACGGCTCTCTCTTCTCTCCATGGCGCACGTGGAGCAGTCGTGCAACACACAACTGGACTCGATCTCCGTGCCTACGGCCCACTTAGCATTTCATCTTTACGGAGCTAGCAAATTAGTAGCAGACTTTTTTGGGAGGATAGCAGCGCTGGCTCGATACATCGGTAGGCCACCGCGAGTCACTTGTAAAGACCAGATATGCATTCAGTGACCTCCAATGATGGTTAATGAAGATGAATGCATGGGGCATCTCTCAACGATTGATCAACGTCGAGAGCTTTATCTTTTTTATCCTACTCTCTCTATTATGCAACGGGTTTGACACTTCAACTATGTGGAGGATTCTGCGCATGTCTCACAGCGGCCTTGAATGATCACTCGTAAAATTTGATCAGCACACATAACGTGTTTTCGAAGTTCGCAGTTCAGTTCTTCGAAACCTGTCCCATCTTAGAGGTCTCGGAGAATATCCATCAATAGTGGAAAACAAACAAACTGGCAGCATATAGTAAGATAATAACCAGAACAGATGACAGGTGCAGGAAAAAAGCTGTACAGTGGACTGCAGGAGGATGCACGGCTCTCCTGGGATAACCATCTAAATGATATGCGAAAGCGTTCGTGATTTACGTCAACCACTTGTGGAGTACGGAGTGAGCCCCGGAAATCTCACCGTGTTCCATGTCGACTACTACCATGGACAAATGTTGCGTTATAAAGGAACGAATGAAAATGATGATGACCCTAAAATGACCCACCTAAGTTTTTAAATAAGTAGGAACAGCTAAACGCTTTTGACCCAAAGCATTTAGAAAAAACAAGATTTGAAGAAGAAAACTGATTAAGTTGGTCACATAAAAGCACATGATGCGAAACCTTTTAGAGCCTATATTATTCGATACACATTGCTTTTGCACATAGAAGGAGCATAGAGGGTAAAATATGCGATAAAGAAGGAATGGAGAAGTGTGTATTAATAAAACCTATCCTATTTTAAAAGGATATCATAAAGTAATGGAATGCTTTAAGGGTTCTCCAGTTCTATGTCACTAACTTGATTGCGTTTTTATACGTGTGCTTGAGTTTGTGACAAAAGGTGTTGGTGCGAATCGTCGCCTACCGCTCTATCTTTCACCCCATGATATTTCCTGCCAAGTGAAACAGAACGGAGAGTCGGCTGAGATCAGTGTGTGGTTAGTGGAAAAGTGTCGAAACCACCGTGATCTTCTATAGTGAGGAAGTGCTAAAGCGATCAGCGCCATTGGCTGTATTTATCTAACAACAATTTCGTAGCGATTAGATAAGAAGTGGAGTCGAGAATTATTGTTGCAGCTGAAATTAGTCGTTACACTTGTTTATTTCGAAGGTCCATTCACGATCGCTCGAGCAGTTCTGAATTAGACTCGAGATGATTGCAAAAACCGATATTCAAAAAACGAGCGACTGTGAGTAGTCGACATGAATCAGCTAGCATCCGAAGAAGACGAACGTGCCAATACATCAAATGAATAAATCTTCGTGGCAATTTTTTGATAGCTCAAAAAGAGTATTTTATCCATTTCTTCGTAGCGCTAGCATTTTTCCAGGGTTCGAAGAGCATTGGTGAGCCGTGGACCGTGTTAACCGCAGTGGTTAATGGAGTCACGCTGCCCGAACGTAGTTTCAGTTTGCCTCGCTCGAAATTGTGATACGGAATTCATTCATCGTTTTGCTTTTAGCATGTGGCCACTTTCGGATTATTTCTGAAAAAACGAACGAGACACTTCTCAACAATGATCTCCTTTCTAATGTCCAAGTTTTTACGTCACTCTTTTATCTATGTTTCCTGTTTCCTTTAAGATTTGCCTTGAATCGGTTTTAAAATTGCGTGCACCTTCGGTAGGACAACATTATTTAAACAAGCATGGAACGTCGTTTGACAAAATCCGACATTTCCTTCCAAATTTTCTAAAATTAGAGTCAAATCGCTGTTGGGCGCGATAAAATAAGAAATGGCATCGTTAGATTTGTGAACCTCTCGTGTTGCAAGGCCGCTAAACTTGCGTAGTTTTGCAGTTAAAATGAGCTTATCAGCAAATCCGCCTTTCGACCCCTACCTGCCCGAAAATAATAGCTTCTCTCAATTTTAAGCGAACATATCTTAACTCGTATGGAAGGAACACTATATTTGATATTGTGCTAATTAGGAGAGGTATTCTCAGAGTGTGCACATCTTTGCTAGTAAAAGAATTTCCTCATCGGTACCAAGACGAAATTGCGAAATTCTGGGGTCTGCAAAGTTTTCTTTTAACATTCATGAAGATCCTATCTCGGATGGAAAAAAAGCAGTCGCCTCCTTCAGTGTATCGCTAAGTTTTATAGGTATCGTTCTTGCACTGGAGTTTCAACTTCTTTCCTATTATGTGGAAATATGGTTACTGAAAAATTGACAGCTGGAATCTCATGTTGCTAAAGTTATTTTATCAATTCTTTCAATGCTGACGTTATCAAAACACAATCATCTTCGCGAATATTGTGGCACATTCGCAACGATGCTTAGTTCCAATGATGCTGAGATATTTGCAAAATTCCGAATCGCAGCTTTTTGCGGTGGGAAATGAACGGGCTATTACCTTTTCCAGAGGATAGGGCGTTCACTATCACACCATGCAGGTCGTTCGCTTCGCCTGTCTCTTAGCTAATTCTATCGATCAGTGCCATCAGCAGTCACCCGTCAACGCTATTGATTTAGGGAGCCCAAACGGCAATGAGCTCAATTAAGCTGAGGCTGTAGTGAAAATCACAATGCTGACTTTTCTTTGCTGCCTTTTATAGAGAATTCACCAAACAGATAGAGTATTCTCTATCTACATAACTAATACAGTCAGTGGATCGGTGGAGACGCCGCGCGCTTCTTCTGCGTCCATATCCCGTTCTAGCCATGAGGCACACCGCTCGCTTAGACGTAGCTTCGCCACTAGCACAGTCATTTGGCCCAACTACTTAACTAATACAGTCAGGTATCGATGGAGACCGCGTAACTGCATCGCCGAGCGCGTTCTCTGCGTCCATATCCCGTTCTGGCTATAGGGCCCACTGCTCGCTTGGACGTAGCCACGCCCAATAGCACCGTCGTTTGACCCGACGACGGCGTGGAGATCGCCGGCGCCGGCTCCATTATTAATTTCCTCTCGTTCGATCCCACCTTGCGAATTTATTTGCTTAGGTCTCAATGATAGTTCGTGTAATTCTTAGCCCCCATAAGTTAAACACTTTCATTGCTCACAGGTACCTCACAAACGGTTCATCGCTTTTGCGCACTCTCGCGAACGCTTTTTATATCCTTGCGTTGTGAGCCGTTGCATTGGTGTGTGTACTATTGTATTGTATTTTATTAGGTAACAAACCCACTGAATTCGCATTTTCGCAGTTTGTAAAACAGACATTGTGGATCGTATTGCGTTGTTTACAAATAACATGTGTATACTAATAAAGGTTTAATTACCCAAGTTTGGGCTACCTTACAAACGATTCATCGCACTTGCGAGCTCTCGAAAACGCTTTTTACATTTTGCGTTGTGAGCTGTTACACCTATTACAAAGTTGTCAAAAGTGTAGTGCAGTGATCATCTTTTCCACATGAAAGTATTTTCGATAGACATTTAAAAAATTTGCATGCATGTGAAGCTAATAAGAGCTTCAACAGTTAACCAATACATTGGTGACAACAACCTTTTATTTGAGAATATACGTAAGGATACTCCGGGCGACATGAGTCGGCGTCATTCTTGTTTCCTTTAGCGCGCAGACTTTCAGCAGCATGTTTCCTAACTGGCATGCAGCCTTCCTATTGCAGATGTGACAGACGACGTAAGATAAACGGTGCTAACTGCATATAAAAGTTGTTAAGAAGTCGGCCTAAGCTAGGAGACCTCGTGTCTGCTTATTGAAGAAAAACGTCGAATTATCAATCAATGCCGAGGTTAAAAGAAAGTCGGGCTTGGAAATTGCTACGTGAAATTTAATGCTACATAAATGTTGCTTATGGCCTTAAGGCGATATGACAGAATTTTTTTCGTAAGTATGTGAAGTTATCAACTCTACTAGTACTCTATTAAGGAAGCAATTGTCGTTTATGGTTGAGAAACCTCCTTAATAGCGATTGCGTTGTTTTAGAAAGGCTAAGTAATTTTTCACCGATTTAATTCTGTGAATTAAGGCGCAGATATTTTCTCTGGATCAAGTTAACTGCATACTCGAATGGACACATCATCGGCTCCTGAGATGCCAGGTGTTGTACATCTATGTTATTTTCTATTTCCTACCGTTGTATTGCAGGGAAGGAAACGTTAACGGTTCGTCGAACCATTCGAGGATAAAGAAAAATCCCTTCAACTGAAGAGGGAGAAGGATTGGAGTGAAGGCGAGTACGAAGAGTGCTGTGAAGCTAAGCTTCAGTGACATATGGAGTAGCTATTTAAACAAAATGATCCGATACTGCTATGTTTTGACTGACATCGATATTTGGGAAAAAATTGAAGTGAAGCAGTTCTATTTGGAAGTTGGATAAGTATAATTAGTTGCTTTGCCCACTACAAAAATAGATGGGTTTGAAACATTGTGGCTCTGCTCATTGATTTTTTCTCGGGTATACAAATTCATTAGTGTCTGTAAATGCGAGCTACGCTGCTTTGCCGTGAAAATATGTTCCTTATGCCTCCTCGTTATTGTTCTAGGAGTTTAAGTGTTTTCGAGGTGCGGTGTCGAAAAATTCCAGGTCCACAAGGACTACTTAGCCTGATAAGCCTAGAGTATGGCTCAAGAACACCAACACCAACACCACTATCTACCTTGAGTGCAGAAACCTGCAGCTATGGAGGCTGCGCATACAGTCCACCGTCTCCTGAGTAGGATTTTCATATCTTTCATTTCCACTATCATTTCTTATTGTTTTCTTGCTCTCCACTTTGTCTTTATTACTTAAATCCACTCCTGAATCACCCCTAATATGGCCTAACCTGTCTCTTAGGTATCCTCAATCTACTTAAAATATTTTCTTGACAAACCAGTGACACGTTTCCACTGTGGGGCACAATTTCCACCATCAATACTTCGCTCGCTCGCTCGTCTTTCCTATATTTCCTGCCTGCTTCTTCTTGTAGTTGTAAATTTGGCTATTCTTTGTGGTAAAACAATAGGGAGGCTTTTATTATCTTCTGACCCTCGATTTTTTTATAGCAGTTTTCAACTGCCTTTTGTTGACATAACTGCTGCAATTTTTTCTTATTGTTTCATCTTCTTAATAATCATATTCAAACCTGTGGTTTTACAGATGAAGGAATTTTGGTTTAGCAGTCAATGAGAACTTAAAAAAGCAAATCAAGAGTCAGAACTCTTATATTCAAACCTTCTGTAGCAGATACTTCATGGTTTTCGGTGGTTGACACGCAGAGTTTAGAGCACGATAGTTAACTGTTTATGTATTTGTTGCAGTACTACGCGACCTTAGATCACAAATTTAGATTTCTTACTTTAATGCGACTTTAAATCTGACAGTTCTTATAATAGGTAAAGGAGGTGAGCTTTTCAACAGGCTGGTTCCGGCGAAGACTACCCATTTTGCTGAGATATTTGCAAAACTCTGGACCGCAGGTGTCTATGGTGGGGAACGAACGCGCTATTATCCTTTCCGGGGAGTAACGCGTTCACCACCACACCATGTGGGTCCTTTGTTTCGCACGCAGAGTTTTGCAAATATCTCAGCAACGTTGTGGTTGTATTTCGCTTAGTAACCTGCCATGAAAATTATAGAAGGCAGAAAACAAAACGTTAAACATTGTGATTTCAACTACAGCCATAGCTTAACTGGGTTCTATGTCGATTTGCGCTCCCCAGATCAACCCCGCTGACGGGTGATTGCTGTGGCAAAAAGATAGAAATAGCTGAGAGACGTGCGAAACAAAGGACCCGCATGGTGTGGTGGTGAACGCGTTACTCCCCGGAAAGGATAATAGCGCGTTCGTTCCCCACCATAGACACCTGCGGTCCAGAGTTTTGCAAATATCTCAGCAACGTTGTGGTTGTATTTCGCTTAGTAACCTGCCATGAAAATTATAGAAGGCAGAAAACAAAACGTTAAACACTACCCACTTTTTCAAACGGCAGTGATTTTAATGTGCAATGTGGTGCCAGTCTCGGGAATACAGGCGTTATGTTCTAGGAACGGCTCCAGAACTACTTTTAGTTGCTGAAAATAGGCGTTTTGCTACCATTTATACTGATTTGAGCCCAACAAACCGATACTGGCAGCAGTTGGACCAATTATGCAGTGCAATATTACGTGGATGACACTCTCAACTCGCACAATTTTTATGCTAGTGCGCGGAATTCCGCTGACCAGAGGATCCTGCCTAATGCCTTCTCCTACTTGTATGAATACTACAGGTTCGTTTTTCTTTGTTTTCGTTGTCTCACATTAGTGATCATTTTTTGAACATGGGTTCTCATAAGCTTAATATATTAATATTAAGCTTATCGAACTCGAAAGTTGAAAAGAAATGATGCAAAATGCTTCACTTGACAGTGTTCTCTGAGGTTTGGTGTGTCTACCAACTAATTCGGACTATTTTTGGATCATACTTGACATTTCGTTAAATCGTATACACCTTAGCCCGTAGACGACAGAAAAGTGTCAGTCAATCGGTCAGGAAAGCGCAATGTTGAAGTGAATGTCTAAAAATCTGAAGGATTACTGTTTTCATAACGGTTTTCACTTTAATGTAAGCCAAATTTTGTTTGCGTTATGCTTTTTTTAATACTGCAGGTCTATGGGACTCGACGATTATGTGGCGTTCGTCCAGGTGCAAATTGTGGAAAATGCTGTACTGAGTGGAACAGCTGGATCACTGATTCCGTCAGTGCCGACCGCTGCATCGCAGACCACGATTTCGAACGCAAATAATCTGAATCCTCCTGGAGGTTCAGATTAGCTCAGGTGTTCTGCCTGTACATGTCCCCAAGCGCAAGTCACGACAGCCACAATCACTGATTTCTTCTTCCTTCCTTCAGCATTTCGTTGTTTCGTTCTTAAGAATAATTTTTCATCTAAGTGTTTTTTTTGTGTTCCGGAGTTTCTCGATGTTTTTTTAAGTGTTGTTACTTACTTTTTTTGTTGTACTGCTTGTATTACTAAGTAAATAATGATTCTTACCACTTGTGTAGCATTAAGTAGAAGAGTGGGATTCCAGTATGCAATATCTACCAGATTTTTTATCTCTTAGATGAGTCTCTTCAACACACGCAGACACATATACACACACAGGCACATACACTTTTTCATCATATGAAAAAAATTCTTTCTAAGTGTGTTGAGCAGTTCGTGTAGAATTTGCTTCTCTCCTTTTGGCCTGCCACGCTGGAATTTTTGTAGAGGCCGCAGGTCGTAATTTGAGAAATTAGTGATTCAACCGCTCAAAACAATAGTAATACAGCAATGTGTGACTTTTTTGTTTTTTTTTGTTATCTTATTTTTTTATTTGATCCGTCTTCATGTCTGCCGTGCGGATCCCAGCACTTCTAACATCCAATTCGCTTCCTTGCACACATCGCACATGAAGGTCTTTCAAGTTTTTACGTGTGTCTTCGGTTGCTGCTTGAGGATCTTCATTTCAACTTGAATGTCATAGAATGGTGGTCGAACAGTTCTTTCTGAAGTCCTGAGGTAGCCGGGTTGGAGCGTTCCCAGTTGGATTGCAGAGAGTGGTTTTCTCCAAACAAGTACGGTACCAATATCAAGGTTTTTTATTTGGTGCCTATTTTCATGGCAGAGTGTTATGTGAAATACAAGCACAATTATGCTAAGATGTTTACAAAACATCCAAGCTAGGCCAGATTCGAACCCGCGGCTACTCTTTCCATGGTCACACATGTTACCCACCACACCACTTAGGCACTCGTTCTGAATGACTTTCAGCCACTGTTATTTAGCAATACTTTCATGGTTACTTGGATGGTTTCTCTTTACTGGGTGTGAGACCTCAGCGCAATTTCCTTTCGTTTCTCACAAAATTGTCGTCCATGATGGTAAGTTGTTTATCCTTTATTCATCCCAGTTGAGTGACTTCATTATCTACTATGCTTACTTACTTTGTCAGTTAGATGGTCCCTTCACCGGTTGTGTGGATCCTGGCATAATTTCAATTTTTATCAAAATTTTGCTGGTCTAGCTATTGTGGTTTTTTGGAGTCCAGAGGTAATTTTAGCCAAAGTCTTCGCCAGGTTGTCACCACCACAGGCAGCCGCGGCCTTTGTGGATCAGAGGGAGATTTTCCAGCATGCAACTAGTTTGATACCAGAACGGTGGTGGATCTCTGATATTGGTTAACTTTTAGCGGGGCTTCCTTATGGAAACGACGAACTTCTCATCTTGGGAGACCCTTCCGGGAAGGTAAGTCTCCTCACTGTACATCGCAGCACGACACTCAAGAACACCTCGCAGCCGCGATGAGGCTGTTAACCTGTGAGAGGATTATCCACTATAGGCTGCAACAAACAGCTTTGGCGATATTTTTCGTTCTATCAAACCTTTTTTGCCATGGTTATGGTAAATGCTACATGAAAATCTACATATTTATCAGATAACAGTATGCTTGTTTTGATCATAGGATGGGTTCAGTACTTGGTTAAAAGGCACTGATACGACCACTTTCGATTTGACGCTATAGAACGCGCTATCGTACTCGATTACTTCGTAAAGATCGTAAAGATTGCTTTAAAGGACAGATGGTATTCGCAATTGGCTTCTATGACCCGTGACACTGTTTGGATGCGGCCCATAAAGCAAAGACCCTGTTAGAGTCCTGCTTGCCCAAATGCTTGTGTGTCGTCCAAGGTTTTTGATGCGCGCAAAGCGATAATCTTTGTGAACATATTGTAGATTATATTCAGTATGCTTTTTGGGAGTTGGTCACGACTATCGCTTCAGATTCCCTTCTTAGGTAGGATATCCGTGCGCAGGGTCCTCCAAGTCTGGAATTTTCTCTTTCTACAAATAAGATGTGGGGTGCGAGAAGTGCGTGTAGTTTCTGGTCACTAGCTGTTGTAAGAAATTGGTGTTGGTAATATCGAGTCAAGAGCGCGTGTGGAGCAGTAGTTGAAAGCACTACTGCGGCACACACGTGGAATCGATCCTCGCGCCCATGGCCCACCAAGCCTTCCATCCTTCTGGGGTCGGCAAATTGGTACCAGACTTGTCTGAGAGGATAGCAGCACTGGTTCGATACATCAGAAAAGATTTGTATAGAATCTTTCCCTTATCTATTCCACATCATAGGGGAATGCAGCGCTAGTCCCATATTCGTTCATCAGTGCGTATAATGGGATGCTATAGTCGCAGCTATTCCGACAGCACTTCTTCAAGCTTGATCATTTTTAAGCTGATCCAACCACCTTTTTCTGCATTTGCTGATGTAAATCGTTGTGTAAAAATTCGTAGCTGACATTTATTATCAATCTTTTTAAGTGTGTTGCAATCAATCAATCCTCAATGTCCTTCTCTTTTCTAGCAACACTTTAATGTAATGGAGACGCGACCTGAACTTCTTGTGTATAGAACTGAGGGGAGTTCGGCACCAGGTTCTAAGCCTTTCTACAATCTGCGTTTAGCACTCGGTCAGGTCTTCATTTTTTTGCTATTCATATAAGGAGAGGATTTTATTGAGAATATTTCCGTCATACACGACTTGTTTCGTTTTTCTTGGACTGTGACAGTTGTCTTTTACCCCATGGCTGAATCGAATGTTCGCACGGAGAAGGCNCAGCACTGGTTCGATACATCAGAAAAGATTTGTATAGAATCTTTCCCTTATCTATTCCACATCATAGGGGAATGCAGCGCTAGTCCCATATTCGTTCATCAGTGCGTATAATGGGATGCTATAGTCGCAGCTATTCCGACAGCACTTCTTCAAGCTTGATCATTTTTAAGCTGATCCAACCACCTTTTTCTGCATTTGCTGATGTAAATCGTTGTGTAAAAATTCGTAGCTGACATTTATTATCAATCTTTTTAAGTGTGTTGCAATCAATCAATCCTCAATGTCCTTCTCTTTTCTAGCAACACTTTAATGTAATGGAGACGCGACCTGAACTTCTTGTGTATAGAACTGAGGGGAGTTCGGCACCAGGTTCTAAGCCTTTCTACAATCTGCGTTTAGCACTCGGTCAGGTCTTCATTTTTTTGCTATTCATATAAGGAGAGGATTTTATTGAGAATATTTCCGTCATACACGACTTGTTTCGTTTTTCTTGGACTGTGACAGTTGTCTTTTACCCCATGGCTGAATCGAATGTTCGCACGGAGAAGGCAGTGACAGGTCCAGTACAGAGTTGAGGTACCACTGAGGTGTCAGAGAGGTACCATTTTCTGTTCTTCACATATGATCGATGTCTCAATGAGTCGAGCCGTTAGGGAACTCCTTTGTGCATCGGCGAATTTTTCTTTTCTCGAAAATGAATTCCCATAGAAGAAACATTCCGTCGGCATGAGTTATACAGGACTGCTTTCATTCTCATTTCGTTCTACTATTCCGAATTTCCCTACCCTGTATTTATTTTTGCTGGCCGTTCGTGATTTGGCGTTGAATTCTCCAACAACGATTTTATAAAGGAAGTTGTTGTTGTAGATTACCTCTTCCAGCTGGTGGTAAAAGGTGTCCAGTTTGCTCGTATAAGCTATACAAGTGGACTAGTAACAGTTGATGATGCTGACTCTGTTTTGACGCGCAATTTGGAAACGAAGAATGGCCAAGCGTGGTGACGGGATTTCGTATGAAGTGAGTAGATGAGGAGTAGATGAGTATGCGACAAGGCCAACGCCTCCAACATCTGGTATGGAAATTTTCGTCCACGAATATCATCGGTTCCGCCATCTAATCGGCGTATGCCTGTCTTCGTAGATTTCGTCTCTTGTAGAGCGATCACACAGGAATTGATGCGGTCAACAGCCTGAAGATGAACGTAAATATCGGTAATTTACTTCGTAAAAATTACTTGATCAATGCCGAGGTTAATAGAAAGTCGGTCGTGGCAGTAAATATCGGTGTTTGAAGAGGCTGTTCGTGATTCACGATAAACAATCTGCATGGCGTGTAGTGGCCGTCCCCGTTTTGCCCATTTCCAATGACGTCTCACACAGCTAAAGATTTGATCACCTCTTACCGGTTTTTTTTCGCCCAACGTCGTAGACGGGAGCTCGCAGTGTGAGCACAGTTATTTGCTGGTTTACTCCACCGTGGTTTTCTGGAGTCACGAGGTTAGCCAGCCAAGGTGTCGCCCAGGTCGTTTCCACTCCAGACATTCGCTGCCCTTGTGAATCAGAGGGAGATTTGCCACCATGCGATTAGTTTGATACCAGGACGGTAGTGATTATTGATATTCGTTACTGTTAGCTGAACATTCGGATAAAAACGGCGAACGCCTTTTCAGGATGGGGGGCCCTGCTAGTGATATAAACTACTTTCTGTGCATCGCAGTCCGATACCCAAGAACATTTCACCAGCCTCGATGAAGTGGTAGGAAGTTGGAAGGCAATAATGACATGCTATTATTGAAAAAAAAAAACAGGCGAAGATGTGTTAAGACGTTTAATAAGTGAAGGTGAGATAATGTGTTTGAGGATGCTTCGAAGTGTGAGAGAAGTTTTTCATGGCCTGGTGGAGTAATGTGATCTGCATGTGTGTTGGAGTATAGTAGTAACCGTTGATTAGATTAGTATATTAGGGACACATGCTAGCTTGTAATAAAATTGCAGTGAGGGTAGCGCATTAGGTGTATGTTTAAGTCTGTGATAACGTCAACTTATATTGATAACGTCAATATAGTGATAACGTCAACTTATATCAACTCAATGGGGTTGATATGTTGAAAGGTACGAGTAGAATGTGGTCAACGAATAGTAGTGAGAACATGCAGGTAGAATTAACAATTAGGATTTTCTAGGTGGAGTAAAGCAGGCAGATGTGCTTATTGTTAGGATGGTAAACGAAACAGATATTGTAAATATCGCGACTAGTACGCAAGCGAAGAGCATGACGCTGTCCATGATTGGACGGGTTGAACAAGGTTGCAGGAGCGAGTCACCAGGCGATGTTGTCGTGGAGTGTGACGTTCCTGGCAGTTATGGAGAGCTAACAATGTAGAGCAAGCACACAGGCTTTGGTTCACGTAGTTTGTAGTGCAAATGTTTACATGATAGCAGTGAATAATGTTGAGAGAAGGCGCTTACTATAAACACAAGACTGACAACAAAATATAGGATATTGTTTAAAGAACAGAGAGTGGCCTCTATACTGTAAAATCGGTTTGGAACACGGTGTTCGCGAAGTTTAGGCAGCAGTTCCTCAATGGACACTGTCGAAAATTTGCTACTTACAGTTTGTTCGATGGCGAGCATTTCCACAAAACTAGAAGAGCTTTAGGTTTTTTAACCATATCGTAACTTTATGTTGGAGAGAATTCGCTTGCGTGGTTCTCTTTCATTAGCGAGGCAGCATCACAAAGCAAAGTAGTACAATACGAAGCATTACAGAAGGAAATGCAGTACTTCTTCGCATCTGCCGTAATTGTAATGCTTTATGGTGACGAGATTAGCATTTGGTGTTTGGGTTTGTGTTTATGTTTATCCAGTATTCCAGATGTTTAGTAAGGGTTTATACCTATTTGCAGCTTAGCTATTGCACTTTCCAAATCCTCTCTTTACCAACCAATCGCGCCTCATACGCATTCTTTTACAGTGGTGTATATTGCTATACAGAGGTTTTTCACCCCACTTTTTACACTACAACGTTCAAGAACACTTATTTGCAACCAAAACTTGCCAATTTGTACGCACATGCAACTAGCAACTGCTACGTTTAACTAAGTCTTCACATGGAACTTTCAGTTAACACCGATAATCGATAATAATCTTCGCTCAGAACTTCGTACTAGAGATGTATGATTTGCCTGCTAAGCACTGAAACATTGAACTGTACAACGTACCACAACTGCACGAGTAAAAGCCTCGCATGGCGAACTAAGGAAATCGAGCATTCCAACCACTCGAAAGACCGACTTTCTATAAACCTCGGCGTAGAAAGTTGTTATATTTATTTATGTGATCATATAAACTGATCTTCTTAAGCCGACGCGAGGTCGGTACAGAACTTCGTTGTCGTTGTCGTTGTTTTTGATGTTATTGATCGATGGCGAAGTCGCCGAAACGTCAGCCATCAATCAATAACATCAAAAACAACGGCAACGACAACGAAGATCTGTACCAACCTCGCGTCAGCTTAAGAAGATCAGTTTATAAGATCACATAAATAAATATATTCTAACCACTGTTAGCGGACAAAGGACAAACTCGTCCAACTACTGTTCTATATTCCATTGGCCAGCCAATACAAAACCGTTCATTCCTCCAAGGGCAAATTTGCACCAGACTTGCAGCGCAGAATCGAAGGTAATAGCGCGTTTGTTCTCCACCGCAGACACCTGCGGTCCGGAGTTTCGCAAATATCTCAGCATCGTTGTGCTTGTACTGTGCATAGTACCTTGTAGCGAAAATTGTATTAGCCAGGAAATGGAAAATAAACATTGCGATTTCAACTACAACCCCATCTTAACTGGGTTCAAAGGCGGTGTCGCTTCCTAGATCAATCCCGTTGACGGGTGATTGCTGACGGCACTGATCGATAGAACTAGCTGCGAGACAGACGAAACGAAGAACCTGCATGGTGTGGTGATGAACACATTAGCCCCGAAAAGGGTAATATCACTTTCGTTTCTTACAGCAGACACTTGCGGTCCGGAGTTTTTGCAAATATCTCTTCACCATTGCTTTTAACATAGTTGAGATAGAAGCAGTCATAAAAGCTCTGCACGGTCAGAGATTCTCTACCCAGTATAAGAAGATTCTTCGTGAGCTATGTGAAAATTTCACAACCATGATATCACCATTCTGCAACGATATTAACATTGAGGTTAAAAGAGGGGATAGGTAAGGCGATACCATCTCGCCAAAGTTATTTAGCACCACCTTCAAGAACGTCATAAGAACACTGGAATAGGTCAACATTGGAGTGAAAATTGATGATTAACAATTATACTCTCTCTGCTTTGCTGCTGATATCGTTCTTATAGTAGCAAACAGTAACCAAAAGAGCCTATGCAGAAATTGTTTTTCGACTGAATCTCAAAAAGACGATGTTCATGTGAAACGGACTGGCCTATTCATGCTTAGAGGAATGAATATCTTTGAATGTTCCAGTTGCACATATCTAGGTCGGGGAATCCACATGATGACAACTTATCTACATAGTTGACTGGAAAGAAACGAGCGACTTTGGGAGCATTCAAGAGCGTCGAAAATTTAGTGAGGAGGTCAAAGAACACCCGACTACGTGCATAACTTTTCGAGTCCAAGATTGCTCCTGCCTTAATGTACGCTCCAGAAATCTAGCAGAATGAAAGATCACGCAGTATTATTGAACGTGCAGTTAAAACGACGATACTAAGAGTATTCTGTGTCACACAAATGACGGAAGGGATCCGAGGGCCTGACCAGCTACAAAGATCGTCAACGATCAAGGATCAACGTTGCCGTTCTATACGCCAAATTGCCGACGTTAAGGTGGTGCCGGGCACATAATGCGCAGAAACGACAATCGATGGACAAGAGCCGTTAGTGAGTGGTTTCCTCGGGATGTCAAACTGCAAGAAGACCCACGGACCCGATGATCAGAGTTTTTTTTTACGAAAACTTTATAAGAAAGGTATAGTGCTCAACGAGTTTCTGGAGTGAGCAGAACCCACCTGCTGCTATTGTAGGAATAGTGGAAGAATTATTGGCGCCTGCTCAGAAACCTCAACGATCAACGGGACGACAGGTGATACAAATGATTAGTTAGCCATTAATCACAGAGTTAAAAGTATTTTCTCTTAGTGATAATGACGACTAAACTTTATGACTAAGATGGCAAAATTCCCTACCTTTGTTATAGCTGAACTTTGAACGAGGAAACAGGATGTGAAGAACACGTAAGAACGTTCCATCCAATATAGCCAGGAACAATAAACAAGAACGCCATCGAAAGAATACGTCTTCGCTTATTTCAGAAAGGAGTAATTGCGAGAATTATGGCTACTATCCGAAAAGTTCGGTGGTGTCACTGACTCTTTTATCAAAATCATATTCAGTGGCTTTAATGGCGTTGTTAGAAATACATCTAAGAGTTTGTGTTTAACGCGGCTGTGAGAGCCTCCTCAAAGCCATGAAAAGCTTAAGTTACGCATGTCATAGTAATGAGCCTCTCATAGGTACACCATTCCTTGAAATGTAAGGGTTAACATTCAATGTTAAACACTGGGATTCTCGACTGTTGCATCAGCTTAACTGCGTTCAGTGCCGATTTGTGCTTCCCAGATCATTCCCGTTGATGCGTGATTGTTGATAGTAGCGTTATAGCAGTTTCTCGTCAGTTATGAAATTTCATATTTAGTTTGTGAATATATATACTCTGCAGTCTGTATAGCAACTATTCCCAGAATAGTTTCTATTTCTTTCTATATATAGTTGTATCTTTCTACTACTGTATATTTCAGTATTAATGATCATATCCGCTGTTTCTCAAGTTGCCTAGCAATTGTCGTAGTACGTAAATATTTCGATCCCATTCTTAGCAACTTCGATCGCTGTAAACAGTCTTGTTACGCAAACCTATTTTTGCATTCTGAACTTATTTTTTGTTATTACTGTCCAAAAGTCATCACGCGTACAATAACAAGAAGGGAATGAGGATGTTTTGCGAGAGCAGTCTTCCGCCAGATGATATGTGGTTTTGAGAGGATATGGAAACGGTAGCCGACGAATGTTTTCAGTAAAGATGTTGGACCTGTGCCAAATACCGCCTTCTCCAGAAGCATATAAATAGGCTCGTTAATTGTTATCCAGGTTCGTCGACTATCCAAGTTCACCCGTGTCGGAGTTCGTTGGTTCTTTAGATCTGTACCGTATTGGTCTCGTGTGTCACCAATATAGGTTATCGTAGTTGTTAAGTCATACAGCACGTAGTCATTATTGTACATTAACTTCATCATAACATTGTTAAATGACAGGTGCGAATTGTACATTAGTTTAGCATCACCGTCACTACGTCACGATTTCCATCAGCCCAGTGTATCCTCCTCATCATCATCCTGATCTTCATCTTCGTGTCAATGTTCATCGTTTATCAATTTGTCTGTGGTGTGTTGTCAGTAGCGGCGGCTATCCTCAAGTGCGATCTGTCTGAGATGCCATCGGTGGCATGTACCATTCCTCCCACACGGTACGCCATGCAGCATCGTTAAACAATGGTGGCACCCATCGATGTTCATTTCACGTTGCAGACATATCATTACCCAAGAGCAGCCGCCTGACCGTGTTCCGCAGATATCTCATCTCGTTCGTAGTCACTTCCACCATCGATGCTTAAGTAACTTGCTATCCTCATCAATTAATGTGCAAGTGCATCCAACCGCTCTACATGCGATATCTAGCTTAGCTTAATGCAGGGCTCGTATGCATCCCACTCCTCTGCTGTTCTAGCCCTCGGCATCTGGGCCACTGCACGCGCCAGTGCGGGCGCCATCGTTCGTATCCCCTTACTTATCATTGTTATCAAGTTGCTGTTATCATAGTACTGATGTTGTAATAGTATTATTTACAATTTATTTACAATACTCTTATGACTTCGTAAGCCTCGCTTTAGTTGTAGGTACAGCACCTCATAGCTTTGAACTTGCCTTTTTTGTGTGTTAGTAGTTCTCCGTCGATATGAGTGTTGTATTAATGCCGCATTTATGTGTATAAACGGTTTAATTACCCAAGTTTGAGGTATTACTTTGTGACAACTACGAAAAGTCCCGGGTGGTATTTTCTCACGAAGTCGAGCGTTCTGCTAAAAGCTAGTGATTATTTGGTGCCGAGAACTGACTCGAAGGCCTATTTTCGACTAGCAGCTGCAATAGTCTGCGCCTTTTGAGAATTCCATTCGAGGAGGAACTGAAAATTACCGGCCTTTCTAAGAAGGGGTTAGTATATCCACTTTATTTCGCAGACTTAGTGGCTTCAAAGAGGGAAGAATCTAGTGAATATTACCACTACACTCTCTTAGCCGACCTTTGAACTTGTTATCAATAATAATTTCGAACCTTAATTTAATAATTCTCAACTAATCGTTCTAAGTGAGCGATGGTGGGCGGTACTTTGCCAGATATACAAAGACAGAAGCAAACAAATGCATGAGTATACTTACTTAATTGGTACTTGAATGGCCCGTCCTCATTGGTTGCGCGGGCTCCAGTATTATCTGCATTTTTTGGAGATTTGCTGATTAAGCCATTGTGGTTCTCTGGAATCCCGAGATCAGCATGGCCATAAAGTTTGCCCTAGGTCTTCATGAGCCAAAGCATGAGTATTAATATTAAAATTGGTTGTTTGGTAGACTATATGACTATATTTCACTTTATTTTTTTTGATATTATCAGCACTGCTGAGAGAAAATTACTAATGTACCAAATATTTCAGCTCCATCCTCACCACTCAGAGCGCAAATTGTGCAAATGATACCCCACCGCAAAGATTCTCATTCCGTTCACCATCAATGCTTTTCGAATGAGGTGACAATTAGTTTCGATGCATTTCACTGGAAGAAGACGGAGTCAAGGCAGTTATGAAAGGTGTGGTGTGAATTAATGCTCAACTAGGCACTTGTGCCGAACCTATGTTTGCACTGCAGCTCTCACGTACACTGAGACTATCGTGAATTTGCCACATGACTTCGACATCGTGAATTTGACGTTTCGTTGGAGCTGAAACTCAAATTCTTTACACGGTTATACAAAATGCAAAACGACCGTAAAGCCGAACATTGCAACAACCGAATTTTATGTTCTACAACTTGTGAATTTTGTGAGCGCAGTGGTGGAAGGCGCCCAGCAGTAGCAATGGGTTCGATCACCGCGCTCAACGCCCATCAAGTCTTCCATCCCTCTAGGTCGACAAATTGGTACCAGATCTGTAAGGGAAGATATCAACACTTGCTGCACACATTGGTAGGCAACAGGGAGTCACTGTAAAGGCCAGATATGCATTCAATCATCCTTAACGATGCTTAGTGAAGTAGAATGCATGACATCGCTTAGAATTGACCAACGCCGAGAGCTTTACCCTTTTCTGTTTAACATAAAATACCACTACTTTTGATGGTAAAGTCGAATGTTCTATCATAAAAAGGATTTTATCGGAAAAACAAGCTCTAGGACCTGTCCTTGTTTTGTTGCTTTGAAATGTTTCAGTCAATATCCATGAAAACTATGACAAATAGAGAATCAAAAATCTTCGTTCATTCAGTTGCTGGGCACGAAACGGAGTTTCTTGGTCTTTGCAGTGTCCGTATGGCCTAAGCCGTCGACGCGGAATTGCACGGTGAAGACCTTGAGACATCAACGGGTATTTTTATTTATATTTTGTATTGTTGTCCGCATCCATTCAACAGACGAAGCGATCGTCAGTAGATTCCAGAATGTTTTTCACCTATGCGGCAGCCAATTCATTCCCAGTTATTTTGACATTATATTCTTTCTATGACAGTTTGTTGAGCTTTTTGATCCTTCTTTCGTCATCAAAACAATCTAATCGCGATAAAAATGAAACAAAGCCTTCCGACTGCGAGAAAAATGATAACATTGATTCTAGGATCGACTTTCTACTAATCTCGGCATTGGAATATGAATGCGTCGTTTTGTTGTTCAGCATTCGCGAAGTTTTTAAACAGCATGCATTTATTTCCATAGAAAAATACAATACAATAAAATACTAGTTGACGTTTCGGCAGTATCGCCTTTTTCAGAGTCTGGAGGGGTAAACTGATATACAATCTACTAAGCCAAACGCTTCAATACCACTTACAAAAAGACGAAAAACTCGATGGTAATCACATGATCAACAGCTTCTCGAAAAATTCACCGCTTTTTACGTGACTTCCAATAAGGAAGTTTAGAACAGCTGATTATGGTCGCATATGATTGATAACTGCACCACCCCACATCATAAATTGATCCGAGGTTACGGGTCCAGGTCGCGTGTGACCTCTGGGCATTCCTCTCTGCTATTCATTGTAGGGCTATCTCCCAGAGTAGACATGGAGCTTATTTGCTGGAGGCGACTCGTAGCCGCCTCTCACATACTTTCCAGTCATTTGATTGCAGGCTTTTGGCAGAATTGACTCGCAGAATATAATTCGTATAAGCAAGAACGCATCCACACAAGCATGATTACGCCTAGCAAATACAGAAAGTATGTGCCAAATCAGCACAGCAAAACAGGGAGTCTATCCCCTGGATCCATCTGCGTCTCAGCGAAGCAAAAGTCGCTTTTGGTCCGCGATTAACCTCTATCCGCCACAACGAGCCGCGCATGTTGCTGCACGTCTAGCCGGCATGAGATCTCTCTGTCAAGGAGGTCCGTGGCTGTTGGGATATTGAACTAAAATCGCAACATTTGCTCGAAAGTGTTAACTCCTTTTAAATCGTACATTTAGTGTGGCTTTAGAACCAAAAAAAAATTGGCCATATTCAATCTTCCTGCCAACGCAACTTAAGTGAGTATTGCCACTGATAACTGTCGTGAGTTTTCTTTTCGTAACTATGAGTGTGTCGCATTTATTTTCTTCACAGAACGAAGCCGACAAAAAACAAGCAATCTTTTGGCCTTCAAATACAATCGGAACTATTTTTTTGACAAATGCTATTTTTTTTTATAAGTGAACAACCGTTCTCACAGGCTATTATTCTAGGTGAAGCAATCGAACAACTCTATAATTGAGGTTGTGGAAATGCACAAATACCATAAATAGATCCCTATCAACGTTTTGCAGCATCTTGTTCGTGAAGTAGCCGAGAATATCAAAGCCGATTTGTGCTACCAGTCTGCTGCTATAAAACTACTTCAGGTAACAATAATATATGTCCATTCAACCATTACTGCTTTCTCTGCCGCAGCACCCAATGGAACAAGTGCGTAAGAGACCAAGTTTTTGATTTGGAGACATCAACTACCCTTCTCATTGTAATGCCTTTTTCTGTCTTATTTTATCTAAATGATGAGCTAAAAGTCTTTGCAGCACTCGTATATTTGTGCAGAAGAGACATCTTAATACCGTCGATCGTCTCTTTAATAATCGCTCCTCTGATTCCATGACATTGGGAAGATGGAGAGTAGTAAAGCAAGCTTTTGAAGTTTATTTATAAAGTTGCTATCTAATGATATCTCTAGAGTTTGTCTTTTCTAGGATGCTTCCGACTTTTATGATGGAGGCCAATTTATGTGCAATGCACGTGGGGTGTTCCATAATCACGGCCAGTGGCATCAGACTTGGACGCCATCTTCGTGAAGGAAGGAATTAAATTTATTCAGTTCCATTTCCAATCTTTTCTCGACATTTGTATTTTTTCGCAATGCAATAAACTTAGCTTACTATAAACATGTTCGATTTATGATGGGTGGCATTTCGCTCGCGCTTCGGATCAGTCGATGCAAGAACCAGCATCATTTAGGAGAGAAGGTATAAATAGTATTACTGGAACGTGTTCCACGAAACTTTTTCGTAAAGGGATTTTTTGTGGGTTACTGGCGAGGCAACGTGGAGCGTATCTGGAGGATAGGGGGTTAATAGCGGATCAAAAGCGACCTTTGCTTTTCTGAGACTCAAGTGGATCCTGGTAACTAACTCCGCGTTTCTGCTGCCCCGATTTGGCACATACCTCCTCTGTCTACGAGGACGTATTCATGCATACGTAGGTGTGCTCTCATTTGTGCAGATTGCATTCTAGGAGTCAATCAGACGAAAAGATTGCAATCTAGTGATAGGGGATTTTATTTGAGGCGGTTAGAAGTGGCCTCCAACAAATGGGCTCTTTGTCAACTCTCGGAGAGACTAGTAAACTAAACGTGAATATACTCAGCCCCACGTTCAGAGCTCGCCAAAGTATACGTGGTTATCAAAAAGCTAGACGCAGTAAAATAACGGAGCCTCATTCTTCTAACCCCGAAAGGTCCTCGCCTACAGCAGCGTTAGGTAGGACAACTAAGGGCAATCTGCTCAAATTTTAGCGCTATTTTAAGCTGTCAAAGACGCGAAAGACTAAGTTGACAACTTGTTCAGGCGTTTTGCACACCTGCACCTGTGTCGTCTATAGAAAACTTTATCATGCAGGCAAGAAGTATAAGGTACGACGTCATCGGAGCGGCCAGCACGAGACAATGCCACCTACCCTTTCAACGCCATCTATGACACTGGAGAAGAACTGTACTCGGAAACGCGACAATGGAGTAGTCGGCGGGGTTGGCGTTCTCGTAAATACGTTTGAACAACTAACAACCCGTATCGAACGACTGCGATTGAGGAGATGTGGATCAATACGAACTTTGACAATCTTCGTCGTTTGCGCACCGACACCGTGATGAAGACGAAATCGAAGTGCACTTTATAGAGTTGAAGAAGTTCTACTGAGAAAACCATGCACACTTTGAGGTCATCATCGAAGATTTTGGCGCTAAGACTGGACCCAGAAAAACGCTTAAGAGCATCACACGAGGACCCACATATTAGAATTGAACGTGCATGAAGTGAAGTGATCGTCGGAGCTTGTCATTTACGACCAAGGCCACTCATGGTAAAACGCAATTCTAGAAACTCGACGCTCAACGCTCTACGTGGGAGTTTTTTAGAGGAGAGTGTCTCAACGAAATAGACCGCATCATGGTAAATCGAAGAGCATGTCTAGCCGATGCCGCTGTTGGTCCGATATTCTACACTGGATCGGACCATCGTTTCCTTCGAACAATATTTCATATTTCGTGAAAAGGAGAAAAATCCGATAACTTCAAAAAGGTAACTCTCAAAACTGTCGCATAATGGAGTTTATTGAGTTTATCAGTCGACCGTTGAGAAAAATGCTGTTCTTAATAACTGTTACTCCCCGGAAAGGATAATAGCGCGTTCGTTCCCCACCATAGAGACCTGCGGTCCAGAGTTTTGCAAATATCTCAGCAACGTTGTGGTTCTTTATAACATCCACAAAGTATACGATCGGCTCATTCAAAACCTTTACGCTAGGTTTTTTTCAGTACCATGGACAGCGTCCACGCGATAACACAATTTTTTGAATCAAAACGAGTGTTAAAAAGACCGTTCTGTGTCACTTTCATCGATTAGAAGAGGTCTTTCCTCATTTGAGATAGAAACAGCAATGGTGGAGCTGAGGAGATCCAATTACGGTGACCTCGATACTAGATGAATAAACACCTACCGTCCACAAAGTTGGGGGTGAGACAGCCAGTGAGAGGCGATCTAATCTGAGGCTGGGCAGTGTGTCAGTAGAAAGGAACAAAACGAGCACGGCCACTACACGCCGTGGAAATAGCTTATTGCTGTGCACTTCTAACGCTAAACGTGGAAACATCTTATTGCTGGGCACTAATAAAGCTAAGACGGTCTCTTCACACCCCAGACTTCACGCTCTTCTTGAAGCTGCGGGTCGAATAAAATTTCTTGTGATCTCCTTCAAGGGACAAAAGGCGAGAAAATCAATAAACACCAATTTTAACCTTTGAGAAAAAAAAATCTTTGAGATCGTTGAGGAAAACTGCCGTTACGAAATTTCAGAAGGGTTGGCCTCGTCGTACACCTTGCCGTTTCTCATTGCTTGGTCTAATGCGAAATCCTATTCACCGCGCTTGACCATTGTTCGTGTCGAACTTTCCCATCAAAGAAAGTCATTATTATCAACTGCTACTTACCAACTTCTACAGCTGATGAGAGAGAACTGGACGCGATCTGTAACCAGTTGGAGGAAGCAAGCCACAACGAGAAGTCCTATAAATTCGTCGTAGGAGAGAAGTGTCAGATTGGATATGCCAACGGAGGTAAATAAAGCATAGGAAAATACAGAATAGGAAACGAAATGAAAGTGGAAAACCTGTTGTAAGAATCTTGTCCGCACCACGTCTGTTCCATGAAAGTTTATTTTCGAGAAGATAGAAAGCCACTGATATAAATGGGAGTCCCTTTATGGCACAACCAACCGGGGATCGATCGTATTTTCAGGATCAGAAAGTGGCATCTTTTGCCACTTCGGTCCTACCTCGGTCCAAAAAAAATGAAGTGTATGACGAGGATATTCTTAATAAATTCCTCCCGTCATATTACTGACGGATAAGCGTAGATCCGGCCTAGAATTACAAAATGCTTATCGAAAGGCCCAAAAGTTTTGCCATACTTGTCTCAAATCCTTAGGTAATAAGTTCAGACCGCTTGTCCATTTCCACTAGGGAAATGCTCAAAAAGAAAGTGGCAGTGAAGCTTGATCCCACTGCAACACATCTGAAGCGGCCGGCAATAAATGACAGGTGTAGAAGGTCTGTGCAAGAAAATTCACCGCGATATAGCCAGATAACGTTATTAGACGCAGATCGGAAACAACTTAGTTTAAGAGAAGTGCAGCCGGGATATGTGTGACTATAATAATTTCCTATCTGGATCCATATGCCTCATTGTGACTTTATTCAAACGTTCTTTTGCCTTCAACATTAGATTTGAAAACGCCAATGATGACCGTACTTTTCTGTGGAACTTCTCCAGTTCCGTATATAACGCTTCTCCTTCGTCTTCGTCATTGCGTGATGTCAGTGCGAAGACGTCGAATGTTTTCAAAGCCGGTACTGATTCACATCTTTTCAACCATTAACATCTAATACGCAACACTGTCCTATAGGGCTGTAACGGTGTCATAGAAATGAATCCCAGATCCTTGGTTATCGACTAATCAGGAAACAACCACTGGTATTATTAAAAACACAAAAATCGAAATCTACATCCAAGGGCTAACTCTCAGCGGTTCTTCAATTACAGGAGAGACACTGATTAAAAGATTGATACGGCGCAGTAGATCAAAAATTAATAGGCTGTGTTTTTCAAGTTGTGCAAATGTACGACGCATTAGTTTGATATGTTGTCTACATTTTCTAACTGGTGCGACCTAATTAGCCATTTATTTATGTTTTTTAAGTTTCCAGACCAAAACCTGAGCATGAAACTGTAGGACTATTACCACCGCCTGCACCACACATACAGTTAACAGGAAGCGTAACAAAGAAGGACCACGCATTGGTGTAAATGATGCAGTTTTTATATATTTCTCACGCAAGATTTTAGAACTACCAGTTCTTTCCCAAGTGCATACATCGAAAGATAAAACTATACACTGGTTTCAAACCTGCTGCCATAGCTCGTTTGTAGTGACGATACATGTAGGACCCACGCGCATTGATTAGGTAGTTTCGATTTGGAAGTTATGGAAGGACTTGATGATTAAAAGCATTTTGTTGCAGAACGGCCAATTTTGTTCGCATCGTTTATTTCCACGGAATGCAATTTCAGAGGCGTTGTGTCATTAATTCTAAACGATCACTGTAGCATGAGAAAGCGAAAAAAACCACGAAGATAGACTGATAATAATTCTTCGCACCAGCGCTATCACACTTTATGAACTTCGTTCTTATTAAAGCTCTATATTTCTTTTGAAGGCAATTTTACATATCGAGACACATATAAGTACAACTGGCAACCGTATGCCCACGGATCTCCTTCATATGAGGGAACTCGAGCTGGTTAGTGGCGAGGCTACGTGGTGGGTCTCCAGGTCGCGGATAGGGAGTTAATCGCGGATCAAAAGCCACCTCTGCTTCCCTGAGACGCAGGTGTATTCACTGGGTGGACTCCATGTTTCTACGGCTCCGATTTTGCACGTACTTTCTGTATTTACGATGCGTATTCATGCACGCGTGTGTGGGTGCGTTCTAGTTTATGCGGATTGTATTCAACGAGTCAATTTGGCCAAAAACCTCCAATCAAGTGACTGGGAAGTATATGGGAGGCGGTTAGGAGTCGTCTCCAAGGAAGTATATGGGAGGCGGTTAGGAGTCGTCTCCAACAAATAAGCTCCATGTGCACTCTAGGAGAGCCTGTCAAGCTAACCGTGTGTATACCCATCCTTCACGTTTAAAGCGCAGCAAGCTATAGGTGGGTATAAAAATGCTAAACACAGTGAAAAAAAAAACGGGAAGAGCTCCCAATTTTGCAGCGTTGGGTGGCACGAGTACGGAGAGGCTGCCAAAATCTTAGGTCTAATGCGAATGCGCGCACACGTGCATCCGAGTCCTGGAGAACTTGCTCATTAAGGCAAAAAGAGTAAGATACGACGTCATCGGCCTGACCGAGGCGAGATGACGCCACCCAATCAACGCCGTCCATGACAACGGAGAAGAACAGTTCCTTGGAGCAGGCGACATTAGAGGAGTCGACGGCCTCGGCATTTTCGTCAACACGAGTTTGTCCATGAACATCGGTTTATTCAAACAACTTGCAACCCAAATCAAACGTTCACGATTAAAAAAATGTAGATCAATACCGGCATTGACAATCTTCGTCGTTTACGACCCGACATTAAGCTATGACGAAAAAGCAGTAGAAGCGTATATGGTCTTGGAGGAGCTCTACAGAGAAGACTATCCATTATTCAAGGTTATCATTGAAGATTTTAGCGCCAACATTGGACCGATAAGAAGGAAAAACAGCTGTCTGAGTTTATTATGGCGATCAACGCAATCCATGGTAACTCGCAATTCCAAAAGCCACACCCTCAACGCTGAACGTGGAGTCCTTTCAATAGAGACTACCATAACGAAACAGACCACATCACAGCAAATAGGTTTTGCCTAAGCGATGTCGTTGTTGTCCTAAAATTCTACACGGGAACAAACCACCGTCTCCTTCGTGCAAGATTCCATTTCTCGCGAGAAGGAGAAAAAGCCGCTAAATTCAAAAACTGAAGCCCCAGATCCACCGTGAACTGGGACTTGTTCAATTCATTAGTTGGCTGTTGGTAAGATGCCGTTGTCAATAACATCAACGAAGAATATGATCTGCTCATGCAACGTCTCCACGTTAGCGTTATAAAAGGTGAGAGTTCGAAGGTCTGTCTCCAGAAATTAAAGATGTTACGCCATTGTGGAATCATATGAGCTGCAGGCAACCGAGAAGTAGGATCCGAACTTGCAAAACAATGCAGACAGGCGATAAAAGAAGATTTTAAAGAGAGAAAAGCAGCAGTAATGGTCGAAGGTGCACAGGCTGGGAAAAACATTCGCAAAGCCCACCGAAGCATCGCCCATTACAAAACCAAGATAATTGCACTCCGATGCCCAAACGGAACAGTTACAACGTCCAGAAAGGCAATGGAGAATCATTCATGAATACTACTCGGTCTTCTTCGATAGTCACGTCCACCTTTCGACATATGAAATAATGGAGAATGAATTTGTTGCACCAATGGTTCTTCCTTCTGAAATCCGACATGCTATTTCGTCGGTAAAAAAATCGAACAGCACAAGGTCCGGAGAGGATGGGACCAGAACACCTGAAGAACATTCCGCCAGTCCTCGTAAACAGACTGACTCGGCTCTTCACACGTTCCCTGTCTGAATTCGAGGTCGCATTCAGTGGAAGACCAGCAAGGCCGTGTTATTGTTCAAGAAGAGTGACCTACACGTTATCGGCATCGCCCAATCTGCTTGTTGTTTGTCGTTTGCAAACTTTTTACCCGAGTCATCCTAAACGCGATTGACAGAACACTGGACAAAGGACAGCGTTGTGAACAAGCAGGGTTTCGAAAAGGATTTACTATGATGGACCACATCCACACGGTAACATGGCTCGTTGAAGTGTCGCGAGAATACAAAAGATCGCTCTGTCTCACTTTCATCGATTTACAGAAGGCCTTTGATTCAATCGATTTAGAAGCAGTCATGGAAGCCCTTAATTGACAGGAAGTCTTTACTCAGTGCATGAAGATTCTTCGTGAGCTGTACAGAATTTCACAACCAAGCCATCACCATTCTACAATGATATTAACATTGACGTCAAAACAGTGGTTAGGCAAGGCGACACCATCTTAGCAAAATTGTTTACAATCTACGAACACGTCATGCGAGCATTGGAATGGGATAAGGTGGGAGTGAAAATCGATGAGCGGCAATTAACCCATCTCCCCTTTGCTGATGACATCGCCCTTATAACACCAAATATTAGCCAAGCGGAACGTATGCTCGCCGACTATGATAAAGCCTGTAGAAAGATTAGTCTTCGACTAAATCACAAAAACGATTTTTATGAAGAACAGATTAATATCGTACGCCCCATTAACGGTGAACGGAACGAATATCTCCGAATGTTCCAGTTATATCTATCTAGATCGGGAAATCAATGTGATGAACGACTTAGCTCCAGAGCGGACCAGAAGGAAACGAGCGGCCTGGGAAGCTTCCAAAATCATCAGGGATGTAGATAAGAGAACAAAGAATACCCGACTCCGTGCCTACTTTTATGACTCAGCGGTGCTTCATATCCTAACGTATGTGTCAGAAACCTGATCGCTGCTTAAGCAGGATGAAACATCCCTCAGCGTTATCGAAAGCGCAGTCGAAAGGACGATGCTAGGAGTATCCCGTTTTACACAAGTAAGGGATGGGATCCGAAGCTCCGACCTGTGTCAACGATCAAAAATCAAAGATGCCGTTTTGTAGGACAGACAGTAGAAGTTAAGGTGAGCTGGACATGTAATGCGTATAAATAACAGCTGATGGACAGGAGCCGTTAGTGCTGCATTTCTTGGGATGTCAAACGTACTGCAGGAAGATCACCGACCCGATGTCCAAAGTTTTCACGAAAAGCCTAAAAGAAAGATATGCTGCTCGACGAGTTTCTGGAGAGGGCAGAACCCACCTGCAGTTATTGTAGGCGACTTGGAATAATGGCAGAATTGTTCGCGCCTGCTCAGAAGCCTAAAAAAACCGTTACAGTAGTGACCTGGAATCGATTACGGGTGATTCCACGTTAGATATAAAGGCAATAGGAAGTGTTGGTGCCTACTGCTGTCTTATTGCTAACCCCCTAATTTGTGTGTAATATTTCCCGGACCATTTTAAGATCGAGCACTTTAGGCATTCCTTTACGAAGACGATGATCCGCTGATTCGACAAACCATACATGTTCATTAGATTTTTCTGTTGCGCAAGAAGCTCGTGGATGGCTTTCATTGCGGAGCCATTCGAGACGTTTGCATAGAGGGCGGTAAGGTCGAAGGACTCCATAACGCATATGCTGTTGCGACGCGCGTTACACAGGTGATCTAGCCCCAACTGGGTAGTCGTGAGATGGTATGCGCTTAAGCAACTGAATGAGAAATAGGTTTATAAATCAAGCTATTTTATCAGTGCATCTGTTCACACAAGTGGTATGGGTGAAAACTTGAAGATGGAAGAATTGGTAGACTCCAAATTATCAGAAGGTATTAACTTATTAGTCTTAATGCGGAAGCTTTAGACGGAGCATGTTGACACTTCGATCTTAATAGGCGAAATATCAAATGGCTTTAAACGTGCTGCGCTTGCCCCTTCGTTGTTCAATCTTCGACGTTGACCTTTTAATTCGTTTTCAGTTGATGCGCTATAAAGCGAAGCGTCCTCAAGATGTTTTTCTGTGATCTCGACATCTAACTGGCGAGGAAACTCTCAACACTTGTCGATAGCTGATAGTCTAATAACTTTGCATTATATCGGTTCCCGAACATGGTGCATACCAGATTTCTCGACTGCTGTAACGGCTGAAACAATGCTTTCTTACGCGAAAGTGTTGAAGGACCTTGAGAGTTTCGTTCGAAAACATGCGAGATTTGACATACTTTTCGTCGTTAGAGCCTTCCCGTCTAAAGAACGATCGAGGAAAAAAGGAGGTGGTAATGTCCCTACTTCTCGCTGTTCGTTTCCATTTTGTGTTTTAATTCAAGCGTTGGTGCGAAGGCGATATTGAAGCTCACGCAGAGTGCATGCGACCCTAAGAAAGGTTTCTTCAAAAATGTGTTGTGTTCATGAGAAACTCGGACACATTTTCAATAGGGAATGCCTGTTGTCGAGAAGGGTTCTACTTCATAGCACGGTGACCCTTGACTTTGGACGACGTTATCAACCACTTTTTATAGTACCTGCCATACATAGCGCTAAATTTCACATGAAAGTCAAACTGGTGTGCAAAGCACTACATCGATAATGTCAGAAGACTTTTCAGAAGCATATTATAAATGCGGATTTTTAATAGCAATAATTAATCTGCTATTCTTTTTAACGGTCTACCACCTCATAGTGGCTCGGAGGTGTTTTGGGGTGCCGGGTGTGATGCACACCGGGCAGATTCATTTCTCCAGCAGGGTTTTCCAAGTTTCCATCAGAAACTCTAGCTATGAGTGAACCAATACCAGGATCCACCACCGTCCCGGTATCAAACTGGTTGAATGGTGGCAAATCTCTCTCTGATCCACAACAGATGCGACTGCCTGTGGTGGTGAAGACCTGGGGCAGACTTTGGCTAGCCTGACCTCGGGACTCCAGGAAACTACAATAGCAAAACCAGCAAAACTCCGTAAAAAATGGAGATTACGCTGGGATCCGCACAACCAGTGCCAATAGGCCGTCCAAGCACCCGAGTATGTATCTGATATTCAAACAATCTTTCAAATGACATTTAGTTATCAATCCGAAATTACGCCACGTCTTTCACTTTACACGCTAGTTGTTAGGCTTTGGAAAAATAGTGTTGGATATTGAACAGTTTTCACAAAACGAACGGTCGACGTTGAAAACCCACTTTGAAAACTTGTAATTCGAGCAAACTAAAAGAGAATTGAGCTCTAGAACAGAACAATATTACTCAAAACAAAGGTTTGAGAATATTAAAATTTTCGTCATGAGGCAGTTGGTCAGTGAACGCTTCAACGAGTATGTTCGGTGAGGAAACATGTGAATTCTAAAACGCAATTCCTAACAAATATTTATTAACAACGTCACCGTTGCACAGCATTTCAGAATCTATTTAATAAGAATCATAATTATTTCCAGTGTTATACTTTTTCCAACGATTAGTAGAAATCTTTAACCTCGTCGGACGACGCTCTTAAGGCAGAAAAAAATGCGTCGAATTATTTCACTATTTCAAGTTTGCACACATTCCTGCGCAAACAGCTCAAAATTCCATAGAGGGATGGACCGAACAAGTGCTTGCAAACAAAAAACATGCAGGCAGCTCGAAAAGTACCGAATATATCTCTCTTAAAGATATAGTTATGGATGCAAGTTGGCAGTTCATCCGTCCATCTGAAGTCGATTGCCGAAGCTATGTTAGAAAACATTAGCGATCAATAGTTGCTTGAGAGAGTCGTCAAAGATGAAGAAGCTCGATAAATTACTGCTGTAACGAGGACAGAAAGGATCAATGTTATAAAGGTCTGTGTGAGCTTCTTTGAGCAATAAAGAAAAGACCTATTTCATGATTAAATTTCCAGTGAGAAGTTTGAGACTTCGTCGGCCCGTTCTTAATGGTTATGCGGGTCCCAGCACAGCACAGTCTTCGTTTTTGGTGTTTTGCTGGTTTAGCCAAGGTGTTTCCTTGAAGTCCTGAGGTCAGCCTGGCCAAAGGCTGCTCCAGATTTTCACCGTCACTGGCAGTTGTCGCCCTTATAGATTAAAAAATGATTTCTTACGATGCGACCAGTTTGGTACGAGGATGGTAGCGGATCCTAGTTTACTCTTAGCAAGACTTTCTAATGGAAGCGCTAAACTCCTTGTAAGCTCAGGAGACCCTGCCGAGATGTAAATCCGCCGCTGTATATGACATCCCGACACCCAGCAACATCTCCTACCCACGATGAGGCGGAAGCCGTTGGGAGGAAGGTTGTGCTATACACTAACCAAAAACGTCCAACGTAATAACAAGACTAAGATGAATTTCCTAATTATTTTGTATCTTTAGATTGAACTAAAGGAGACTACCCGATACCTGAAGTCCAAATAGTTCACCACAATTTTTTGAATCCTAGTATCGCGCTCACAAAAGAGCAGCATTGTTGATAAATTGATTAAATGCATGGAATATTCTGTATGGACCAGAAAGAGTGTGCATCACTAGCCGACAAGAAAAAAGCGGCGACTTCATAAGAACAGCACCCGACCGCTCAACTAGCGTTGAAGAGCGGGGTATATTGCGTTATGAGCTTAGTCCAATTAACATCCACCTCAAGCACGTGGAAAACTTCTTTTCTCAGTCTAACAGATAGCGATCATAATTGTTTTGATAGTATGTAGAAAAGATTGAACCGTTTAAATCCAGATTCGCTCAACAGAAAAGCTTGAGTTCTTCCGCATTAAAGTGCTACACTGCACCGGAAAATTGCTCAAAATAACGTGAAAACAACCTCATGGAGGCTTTCCTTAAATGCGACTCAAGAGCCCCTACTTTGCACCACATCAGATGTAGGAGCAAATTGGCCTCTTCATCGATTTCTATCACTTCGTTCAGATATCGCAGTACTGAACTCATGTAATTCACAAGTGTCTTGACAAAACCAAGCCGTATGTATTCTCGCCATTTCTGTTTCAGGCAAATCAAATCAAACTCAAAAACAAAAACCCGAGTATGTGATGACCAGTCATCTAATAAAAGGTAGAAATTTGGAAAATACAATAAACTAACCTTAAAGTACTTGAACAGCGTTTAATCTTGTTCAAGATTATGTTCGGCCGTAAAATGACGTGCTGTCTCGACGTTTTCCTAACTAAGAACCGATTTTGCTCGTGTTTTCCACTACTTTGGTAGCAAATTTCTTCAAATTTCAAATTCTTTATAGAAATGGTCGATCATTTCGGAAATGGGGCGACAAAGTGCACGAAGTATGGGATGATTTAGATTTGCGACAAATGCGTTGTCACTAAGAGAACATTGAAAAATTGTTTTCCGTGTGTCAAACGCTTTAAGCTTCGCACTGTATATATCGAGTCCTCTCAACCTATACTGTGATTCATCCGCATTCAAACAAAGCAGACATTGCGCATATGCCAGTTCCTCCTGATCTGCTTTCCATGATACACAAAAACGCCTACCATATAACGATATAACTGGCACGCTTTGACGAGATGCGTTCGAAGAATGCGCTCAAATGTTGAAGTAGTTCTAACAGAATTTGAGGACAAGTTGTCTCCATCTGGCTTCTCCAAGTCTTGAACGAGACCGAGCTAAGAGTCAACAAATCACGTAGATGTCTTTAACAATACTGCATATAAGGAGGAGTACACTCTATGGGACATTATAAAATACAACACTGGTTGTAGGAAGTGTCGTCCTTGACTTCAAGAAAGTCTAATTTCTCTTTTTGGAGTTTCAACGAACGAGTAGGTACCATGACAAACCCCATGAAAGCGATAAAATCGCGCCAAATTCCTGTTTTCTGCAGATACGTAGCGCATTGTGTGTGAATAGAGTATCACGTGAAAGCATTAATGTAAAAGCATCACCAAGAAAGCTGACAAATGGGAAGTCATCAGACCCGACCGAAGGCGAGCTCTTACTGACACTGAGGTGTATTTGGATTTAATGACTGGGTTACGTGTCTTAAGGAGATTAATCCGTTCTTACGGAGCCGTTGACCCCCGTGTTGCTCCCCATCTTGCCCACGTTGACATGCACGTCATAAAAATTGAGCTGTTTTTTGGGTACACCTAATGACTTTGATTGGTCTTGGTTGTTTCCGAATAATCATAGCATTCAGTTTTCCCATGTCCAATGACAGACACTATGAATTACAATATCGATGTGATTACTGACTATCACGTAATGTGAGTTATCCATGACGGTCTCCGTTTGCATTTTTGACGATGTGAGTGTTCTATATGGTCATCAAAGGTCGATCACGTTTGCTTTGGAATTAAAGCAGTCATTGAGACCTTTATGGATGTCTTCCTGCATCTTTGCAGTTATAAACGATATTGTTGCTCCTTTCACCTTCTTTTGTCATTTCTCTAGAACTTTTCTGGTACTTCGTAGATTGATGATCGCGTGCGCCTTGTGATGTTCCACTCGGAAACATCGGCATAGTAGTTTCTAGAAACCGCTGGAGTTTAGTGATTTCGGAGCATTTAGCATTTTTAGTAGTGCAATGAAGACGTTAAGTTAATAGTTAACAGATGAATGGTAATACTTGTTCCTGTTTCCATAGTTGTTCTATCTGATCACGCATGGGTTCGGGTAAAACATATGAATGCTGAAACCTATTTGGTGCAATTTTTCAAGAGCGCAGTTCGTAGAAGGGACATGGGAATTCTTCTTTCCGCATTATCCATGCCTGACCTGGTGCGTGGTGTCGTTTTTCGTGAATCTACACTATACAATTACCTGCTAGACGTTGCTTATGCAATCATATAGTCGCAACATGGGCTTTATGCTAAACGGTCTAGCGGTAAATTTTAGAATTTTTAAACCTCTGGTTTTCAACGTTCAGAGCTTACTTTGTTTACATATGGCCAGTCTTTGTGAACTTGGAGCTTGTCCAGCTAGTGCGTTTCTCTAATTCTTGAAACTTTAATGCCTATTATAAGATTGCTCTATTATTCAAATTTACAGCTCTCTGTGATCCTTGCATTCCAAGCAAATACTTCGCAAGACACAATTCCGATTAGCAACCACTGTGCCGTTGAAGAGAGTTATGAAGAAATGGAGCTCGTCAGCGATGACAATACAGAAAACGTGTCCGCATCGTCCAAAACCGAGGCATAACTATCATTTGAGTTTATGCAACCAGAAGGATCAATAAGTGGTTTCAAATAACCCTCTGCTAAATAGGAAGTGTTTGGTTCTGAAGATGAATTCATTTCACATAGTGTGCTGAAGTAGGTTGATGTAATGCATGCTATTTCGGTGGCATAGCACTTCTAATAAAAGGATGATGCTCTCGGCGTTGATCAACGCTTGAGGGATGCGTCATATATTCGACTTCAATAAGCATCGCTGGATGTAACTGAATTCATACCTGGCCTTTACGATGAGTCGCGATAAGCTATCGATGCATCGAGCCAGTGCTACTACCCTTCATGAAAAGTCGGATACCAATTTGCCCACTCCGGAGGGTTGGAAGGTTTGGTTAGCCTACCGCGATTATCGATTTCATGTGATTGCACACGGCCTCCGACCAGTGCGCTACTCCCCCCAAAGCACTTCTTTTGCTGTTTTCTAGCTACTAAGCAGTTACCGTTAGCCTTAATGGTGTATGCTGTAAAATACATTCTGGCAAACCAGTGGATCTAAGACCGTCTATGCTATTTCCGATTGTATAAATAAAAGGAGAACGAAGTAGAAAAGAAAAGTGATGAGGAATGAGTTCAACAAAAGTCATGGATAGCGAATGCATATAGCGCAAAATTAGTTCCACAGATTTTGAAGTGGTCTGTTTTATTAATATTGTAACTATGAGTTTCCACGATAGTGATGTCTTCATTTTTTCTCCTATTCTTCGACACTTTATTTCAATTTTACCTTATTATTTACTGCCTATTCTTTTTAACGGCAGAGTATACATTGCGAAATATAACCTCAATGGTGCTGAGATATTTGAAAAACTCCGGTTCGCAGGTGTCTGTGGTGGGCAACGAACGCGCTATTCTCCTATCCGGGGGTAACGCGTTCACCACCACACCATGCGGGCTCTTCGCTTCGCCTGTCTCTCAGCTAGTTCTGTCGATCTTTTGCCATTAGGACAATAGAGCGTTCGTTCCCAACCGCAGGCACCTGCGGACCGGAGTTTTGCAAATATCTCAGCATCATTGAGGTTATACTTCTTTTATTCTATTTTACATTGACCGTCCTCACATATGTTATTTTGATTCGAGTATATCCTCTACTCGATTTGATTTTTGCATCCGTCGTCCACGAAGCTATTCGGATTTGGCGTATTAGCTCGGCCACTACTTGACGATCTTTTGTCTTATCTATGACTGTTGGTGTCGAATCATTCGTCCTGGAATGTTGTAACAGCGTTCTAGAAGCGATTTTAGATCCTTGCAACAGACGTTTTTTCGAAAACAAGCATAGTGCGTTTCTTCCCATATAAAGCTAATATCTATTTGCTAACCCGAGAGTAAAAGAGGTTTTGTCAGTATGTCGTAGTCTGCTAAAAACCACGTAATAGCTCATTTCCTCTCATGGCGAATCTCAGAGTGCTCAGTATTGAACATTACATCTGTCAATTAATTAAAGATGATAGTAAAATCGATTTAAGAATAGTTAGAAAACGACTGTTTAGTAGACCTTTTCTAAGGTTTATTTAGATGCACATTGGCTTTTCAGCTTAATAAGGAAATGCATTCTGTCAGCATGCGAGACAGCTTGAGTGAGGAAAAATATTTATTAAACAGCAATAAATCAGCCGGTTGAAGATACATCTTTCCAAAAGTTCCTGGACTGCCGAAGCCTGGACATTAACATTTTGTTTGATTTGTCATTACGTTTATTTTGAGGATCCGAGCACTTATGATATTCGAGTAGCTTCCTCGTATCCATTATCCACGAGGACCTTTGCTGCTTGAGGATTTCGATTTCATCTTAAATGTTGTAGAATGCTGGTCAGGCAATTCTTCCTGGAGTCCTGAGATAACCGGGCTGGAGCGTTCCCAATTGGATTATAAAGCGTGATTTTTTTCCAGACAAGTTCGGTACCAATTTTTTGACCCCGTGGGATCAGAGGCATGGTTGGCCCGGAGAGGAATCGAAGTAGCACCATGCTCGTTATAGTCGACATTATTACAACTGTGGCATTTGCCCCTTCCCCTTTTTGCGTTCGTGAAGTTAGTATACAAAGACCTTCTTCGACGATGGCGAAATTTCTTCTCAAACATGATCAAAATTCACCATATTTGTACCAACCTTTCACAGTGAACTGTCTGATAACACGAAGTTTGCGTAGCCATTGCATGTCTAAATGAGACATCCATATGACCAACCCCAACATAGATTGATTTCTATTCGTAGTAGTGGCAGATTTGTTGATTTGAATTTTCATCAGCAACATTACATTTATTTCTTTGCCATTTATTTCGCCAAACAGGTTCTTGCTGTACTTTTCCTATCCAATCACTATTCTCTCGACAACATTTTTAAACCTCGGTGGCAAAGTAATCAACATGTGTCTAAATTGTTCAACTTATACGAGGTTGACAATGAGGTTTTTTTCTTCTCACGCTTCAACGTCTTCTTCCTCATCAAAGTCCACAATCCGTGTCGATGGTCCAGAGTTGTTCGTTTTCCGTGGCATCTTCGTTGTCGCACCGAGACGGATCTTCTTCACTGAACACCACACGAATGAGACATGCTCACTCTGTAGTGCTTTTTTATACAAGGCGGTTATTGCTGATATGGCTATCCGTTGGTAATAATTTGTTTTTCAGCGGATAATCCACTCTGCAGCAGTCAGTAATAGCACCCGTGGACGTGGATGTCTCGTTCACTGTAGATTGTGAACCACCGAATCGAATCATGGGTTCTGGTGAAAGAGAAGACATCTAAACGTTAGCCGAATAAACTTTGTTATGAACTTAGTGTAAACTTAACATTTTAAACACATCTCGACAAAATGTTGTGCCAAGGGTGCCTAAATGCTATTCTCTACATCTAATACTCAGACCTTTCCACGAACTACCCATGTGGCAACAGTGGCTAGCATTTCTCGCAATTCGTTTCGATGTTTTGCAAGTGTCTATTGAGCTTCTCCGCTTCATACTGAGGTTGGTCCTCAACCTACGTCTGTCTTCTTTCTCCGTCCTCAGTGAAATACCGGACGTTGTTCTATGGAATTTTTCCTGGATTTTGGAGGGCGCAGAGGGATGTCGGCTCTTGTCCGCAAGTAATCGCTGGCTCAATCATTTTTCTTTGCTGGTGTTTAGTTTGTTACAAAGTTTGCTTTTTTCGCCACGCTTTTTATTTTCAACCGCAATTTCGCGCATTATTATTTATAAATACCACCTTATGTTGTGAAACCAAGTCCCAAAGACCGTAGTACTTTGCATAGAATGTGAAAAACAGAGAAACTACTGCAAAAAAGGCATGAAGTGAAGCGAAAAATGCATCAAAAGAAGCGGATTTCTTTTATAGCTGGTTGACAATGGAAGTAGTACATTCGCAGCCGAATGCAACGGTCTAGCGGGCACGTGACCAGTGTGACCAGTGACCCACTGGTGAATGCTACAAATGCTTGTGCCTTCTACCATTAACCATTAACATATTTCTGCTTCAGTAAACCAGCACGACGGCAAATGGTCTAAAAACTTCAGAGTCCAGAACATAAGTGTAACATCAACGGCTCTGAGGTTACTTTGTAGCGTTCTATTATAACTCTAACCAGCCATCTCCTGTACGCAGTTCACTGCGACATCGTTTAAAATCCACCGTCAATTGGAGATGATCTGATGCAAATTCTCAAATCCTGATAATCAGTGACGTGGCGTACCTTTTCGAGTGCTAAGCTTTCACGTTTCTTAAATGTTGCCCAGATTCTGTACTTCTACAGGAAGTTACTCTAGATTCTGCTGTTTCAGAGAACATAGCAATCAGAGTCTGGGAGCTATCGCAACAGTTTTTCCACGTAAGAGGTGTGCGTTGCACTAGTTACTCGCCACGACTTATTTTTTATATGCTTTGTTTCGTTATTCTCAAATCGAACTAAAAATGTTATCTATTCTTTCCGCTTCAGTTCAGCAGACACGAGGTGCTATTCCACTTTCCCGCTCACGTAAAAACTGACGTTTCGGCGGATTTCGCCATCCTCAGAACCTGATAAGGTCACGTTGACAGCAAGCTATTCGGCCAAACACCTTCACAACCAAACAGAGAAAACGCCAAACCAAGATTTCAATTACAATGAACACAGCTCCACACACCCACTGCTTTCGGAGCTGTGTTCAATGTGATTGAAATCTTGGTTTGGAGTTTTCTCTGTTTGGTTATGAAGGTGTTTGGCCGAATAGGTTGCTGTCAACTTGACCTTTCCAGGCTCTGAGAAAGGTGAAATCCGCCAAAACGTCAGCTTTTACGTGAGTGGGGAAGTGGAACAGCACCTCGTGTTTGCTGAACAGAAGTGGAAAGAATTGTTCAATCAATGCCGAGGTTAATAGAAAGTCGGACGTAGGAATGTCATCTATGTTTACAATCGACTGTTGTTTCTTTTCATTCTCTTTCTTTCCTTTCATCGTACTTCGCACTCCACACAATGTAAAGTTTCTCAGGAGGTGTTCATTTGGTATTATTGCTTTGTGAATATTATTACTGCAAGGTAGCATAGCCAATGTGTACAATCGCCGAAACCTCAGCCATCAACTAACAACGCCAACAACAACGACAACAACGAAGACCTATACCAACCTCGCATCAGCTAAAAAAGATCAATTTATGAGATCACATAAATAAATACATTAGTGTTATTCGGGCGGTGTTCTACTTCGCAGATTCCACTTTCTACGATTCCAAAGTAATAAATAGTGAAGTCGAGCGACTGCAGACCATCGACTGTGATTACAGTGGCTCTGAAGTGGGTAAAGGAACAGAAATGTTGACCCAATAAAATTTCCATAACAACCTACTGGTGGCTCAATGGTCTAAAAAAAATGACATTTTGGAATTGTTTTAGATAAAATCACACATGCAATTTTTTCCAACTAAGATGTGGTCACCAGCAATGTGACAGTGGTAGAATGATAATGCCTCCACAATACGGTGTGCCGTTGTTAAAACCTTTTCCCACAATGAACCATAATTAGTCCACGGAAGAGGCCGAATTTTACGGTAGAGTGGTTTGCACAGCACCTGGATAGGTATTTTTCGCAAACCAGGTTCACTCTTTAATCAATGAGTGCTAAAGGAATTGCTTTCGTTTCGATAAGTTGGTTGCTCTTTCGTTGTCAGACAAGTGAAAATGATCTCTTCAAACCTTTCTTATGACTCCGGTGTGGCGTGCGCATTATATGGGGGCAAACAACCTCGTCGGAATCCTCCTTGCTAGCCGGGGGAGCTCTTGATCTGAGCCATATAGAATATTCTAGAAGACCATTTGCAGAGTAGATAACAAGTGAATCGTGCAGCATCTGTGGAGCTTGCTTAAATAACTCTTATTAGGCCTAAATATCGTGGGCAAGCATCATTCTCATCGAGGTCGGCTTCGCTATAATCTCTTGTTTTCTGTTCCTAAGCTGTGAGTATCTTGAAATAAACGGCTCCGTTAGTGTGCACTTTGGACTGAAGATTTCACGATGACTTTGGACCGTGAAAAGGGAATTGTGGGTGGAAAGGTATTGTAGTAGGACATTCCAAATGTCTATCGCGAACAAATGCTTTAGTAAATTACTGTGTTACGTCTGTTCACGGTGTTTTTTATGACGTATATAGTTGCAGTTTGTACACATTAATGTACACACTACCCAATCATTGTTCTTATTCTTTCACTCACATTAATATCTGAAAACATGGTCTGTGTGTCTGTACAGCAAATGCTCTTCTCATGCTTTCTAGCGATTCGAGGTTCAATGCATACCTGTCTTTGAGCTTATTTCAGTGTATAAATAAGGAATACGGTTGTGCGTTTCTGCGGCACACGCTTTGTTACCCTTTCAAGCGGCTTTAACAGCTGTGCTTTTATGATAATTCGTTGTGTATCAGAATAGGTTTATTATGGTTTCTTCTATGGCAATGGCAAGCAGTTGCTGGAAAAGCCTGTTTTTTTGGCGCTTTGCTTATGTTAGTAGACAGCTAGTGTTCTTAAATCATTTTCGCAGAGAGTTAATCTCAGTATAGGGAGAAGAAGTCATTCGAAGCAGCTCAAAAAGGAGCCAGTTTTATTTAGTGTGGTCGAAATCAGTTTGAAATACTGACCGAATAAAACTTTCGTAACAACCTAATGACGACTCAATGATTTAAAAATAACATTTTGGATTTGTTTTAGATGAAATCACATTTGCAATTCCTTCCAATTGAGACATTGTCACCAGGAATGTGGCAGTGGTAGAATGGTAATGCTTCCACACTATGGTGTGCCGTTGTTGAAAAAATTTCCCACAAACTTACTCGACATCGGACTTTTGTACAGGGCGGTTGATGAGTGACTGGTTCTCCATTGATAATAGTTTGCTTTTCACTGTTAACCAGGTGAAGCTTGATATCAACTTCGTGTTGCGTTGTTAATGAAGGATAACATGCAACCAAAGATATATATATATATATATATATATATATATATATCTTTGGTTGCATGTTATCCTTCATTAACAACGCAACACGAAGTTGATATCAAGCTTCACCTGGTTAACAGTGAAAAGCAAACTATTATCAATGGAGAACCAGTCANCATATATATATATATATATATATATATATACGTGCAGTCCAGCTATACCTACTATGATATTTGCAAAACTCTAGGCATCAGGTGTCTGCGGTGGCGATCGAACGCGCTATTGTCCTTTCCGGGAAGTAACGCGTTCACCACCACGCTATGCGGGTCCTTCGTTTCGCCTGTCTCTCAGCTATTTCTATCAACCAGCCCATCAGCAATCATCCGTGAAGCAACCTCTCTGAGGGGTAGGCGAAACGTAGGACCTGCATGGTGTGCTGGTGAATGCGTTACTCTCCGGAAAGGACAATAGCGCGTTCGTTCCCAAGTGCAGACACCTGTGGTCCAGAGTTTTGCAAATATTTCAGCATCATAGTGGTTGTTTCACAGGTAATACTCTGCCATGAGAAATTATAATACGCAGTAAGGAAAAAGTTAACATTATGCCTGCTGTATTCCAACAGCAGTAAATCAGTCGGTGTGAAGCCTATGGAGAGTTTCCGACTCAGCTTTGGCCGATGGAAATACATGGCGAGAGAAGTCTCGAAAACCACCAAAAATGAACGAAGAAAGAAGACTTTAACCAACAGAAGGTATATGTGAAAAACTGCTTTTCCGCAATATAGTACTAGCTCCACGGGAAAATATTTCACTACGCTGAGCATCATTCAAACCAAGAATTATCCAGGTCGATGTTGGAGAGAGCATGCATTGAACGATATGGACACTCAAAGATGTGCATGCGCTGAACGAAAATATCGGTATGTTGCTTATCTTGTCACTTGTATAATGAAATGTAATTAATTTTTTGCTTACCCGTGAGCTAATATGGGGTTGTTACAAACTTCTATTATGGCTAAAGTTTCGGTGGTTTCCTGTTCATATGAACGACGGATTTATGGTAGCGCTGGAAAGCGAGGGCGCCACCACTCAGCTTAGAAAGATTCTTCGTTAGCTATTTAAAAATTCCATATCAAAAATATCACCATTTTATAGCGGATATCGTCAAAAAATGGAAAGATTGGTCTTCGACTAAATCTCACAAAAAACATATTCATGAGGAATTGATTGGTTACGTATGCGCCATTCACGCTCAAGGGAATATCCCCGAATGCCCCAGCTTTGCCAATCTAGGTTGGGAAATCAATATAATGGACGACTTATTTCGGAATTGATTAGGATGATGCGAGCGGATTAGAGAGCTTTCAAGATCATCGAGAATTTAGTGAGGAGAACAGAAAACAACATTGTGTACACCTGTTCAGCTTCATGAATCTTCCTGCCTCAACGTATGCTTCAGAAACCTGGTTGTTACATAAGCAGAGTGGAACATCACTTTTCGTTATTGAACATGCAGTAGAAACGATGATGTGACATAGGAGTACCTCATGTCACACAAGTGCCGGAAAGACTGCGGACCTCCAAACTACGTCAACGGTCAACAATCAAAAACGCCGTTCAATTCTCAAAACTGTCGAAAATAGAATAGGTCGGACACATGCGTATAAAAGATAACTGCTGGATAAGAGCCGTTTTTAACTGGGTTTCTTGGGATGTCAAGCGCACTGCGAGAAGACCACCGTTTCGATGGTCAGAGTTCTTCAAGAAAAGCCTAGAAGAAATATATGATGCTCAACCAGTTAATAGAGCAAGCAGAACACTTGCATATGACAGGTAGAGTCCGAACATTTTTTACAACCATCATAGGTAATGTCGGCTTTACGAATGGACGCAGAATTTCCGAAATCACGTCAAATTAGGACTGACATATTAGAACAGAACGGAAAATGTGGACGGCTTTCTGAGTTTATTATGACATCCACGACCGTTCCGACATGCCATTTCGTTAGCGAGGAACAAAATAGCACTTTGGTAGGATAGGATAAGACTTGAACAGCTGAGGAATCTTTCAGCACTCCACATTCACCAGCACATTGGCTCACCTCTTCACACTTGTCGTAATTCAAGGTTCCTATTTAATAGACAGCCAGACTGTGTCATTGTTTAAGACGAGTGACTTCCACAATATCGACAGCTATAGCCGACTCTGATTGCTATCTCTCGTCTACAAACCTTCCACTCTTCACTGCAAAATAAGGAAGATTGACAGAACACTATATGAGGGACAGCCGTGTCTGTAAACAAGTTTTGAAAGGAGTTTAGCACGATGGACCGTATCCACAAGATAACAAGACTCACTCAAGTACCTCGAGAGTGCAAGAAGCCGCTCTGACTCACTTTCATCGATTTCGTGGAAGCTTATGAATCTTAACCGTTTTATTTACTACCTACTCTTTTTTTTAATGGCAGGGTATATTGCGAAATATAACTTCAATGGTGCTGAGATATTTGCAAAACTCCGGACCGCAGGTGTCTGCGGTGGCGAACGAACGTGCTATTGTGCTTTCCGGGAAGTGACACGTTCACCACCACACCATGCGGATACTTCGTCTCGTCTGTTTCTCGGTTATTTCTATCGATCAGTATCACCAGCTGTCACCCAACAGCGCCATTGGTCTGAGAAGCGCAAATCGGCAATGAACCCAGTTAAGCTGAGGCTGTGGGTATAATCACAATTTTGACTTCTAATATACTGCCTACTCTTTTTAATGGCAGGATATACTGCGAAGTATACCTTCTCCAAGATCCTCTGCACAGAGCTTTTTTGCCAGACTTCTCACTTAATCAATAGCTCACAAAGTACGGTAAAGATCAACGCTTGTCGTCACAGTGAATCTTGCTTTCGCACAGAGTGCACGGATTTAAAAAAAGTGCTGGAATTCGTGCAGCGCAATTTACACAGGACCTCACAATTGCAAGCGTTGTGTTTTCGTTATGGACCACACCAATATATTGTAAATAGCATCATATATACCATTCATAACCCGTACCCATGGACCGTTAGAGCGGAGTCACCATCATGTTCATCAATATTCAAGTCATCTGGCTATAGAGAAACCACCGTTTACTGTCGAAAAAAAACACATTCGTAAGAACCAAAACTAGAGGTGGTCCAGTGGGCCGGCCAACTGGAATTAGGAGTGTCGAGAGAGTGCCGTTGGAGTAGTTCACTGCGCGGCATGAACAAATGTGCGGAAAAAGGCGAAGCCCAGTGCTTGCAAAGAATTTGGCGTGGTTCATGTCGACAATTTATTATCTTAGTGGTATAGTTTTCTTTGTACATGCTACATTTTAACGAATTCAGCGGGAATTTGGACAAGTTTTGGAGAGGAAAGTCATTAGTACTAAAATCGATGAGCGACTTGAAGGCAATTCTGTAGTACCTCGAGATTGAACCGCTTAGGGTGCCGACTGGGAGCACAGCAACAAGCGCATCATCTCTTCCTTTGTCTACTTCTTCTACGAGGACCTCCAGCCCTCGTTTCAAATTTCCATGATCAGATCGCGAGAACTGGCCCGCAATACCTATCTTAGCAAAACCAGTTTGAACTCTCAGTGTGTTGACGTTTAAATTTGTTGAAGTGTATTATTGAGAATTACAATGACGGATTAACAACTTCACATAGACAGGGAAGAATAACTGCCACATATTAAAACTTAAAAATTTTCTTATCTGATTATTACATAAAACCTCAGTCGCTCGGCACTTTCAATAAAATAGAAGGCAGTAGTTTGATGACTTCAGATGAAATGTCTCTGAACGCTGTGTTCAGGAAACCTGCTTTAAATCCGCCGAATTTTTTGCGACGTTTAGCCCAAACATTTTCCAAAATCCCTTTCTTTAAAATTTCGTAATCATCAGCATGGAGCAACCGGTTTTATTGTCGGGGTCTCAAGCAAAGCCGGTAGTTTTCCATAACGGTATGAATTTTCCTTTCCTCTAAAAGCAGCGGTTTGATATCATGGGTGAGGCCATTTTGTTTAACTTCGGCAGTGTTAATTGAGCAACGTTCGTTCAAGCCCGTCTTGTAAGCAGTTTGGATACTTTCAACAGACTATTGTCGGATAGGAACGCAGTAATTTTGTGGATTTCACTGCTAATACAATATTTCTACTGGTTTCACTTCTGCAGGCTTCCAAAAGCCCCAATTAGTTAATCCGGCAACAATTAACAGAATAGTCATTGTAACTGTCTTCAGGTTCTATTGATGCTTTGAGAAATGCTTTATAGGCTTCATCTCGGCACAACCACTTCGCATATCGTCATCAGCTTTCGAAAAAGATACATTTCTTGGTATTCGTTCAACTCAAGGGAAAAGTTGTTCGCAAAACTACTCACTTTTCGATGAATTTAGCCAGACAAAGAAAAATTTCCGATTTCTTAGTGTCCTGTCTCTTTCGGAGGTTCCGGAATAGTTTTTGCATGGTCAACTTTTATTACCACTTTTAATTGGCCGTTGTCAATTGCCTATTTTTGCTTTTGGCCTTCCTCCTACCCAATCATCGATCATATTTTCGATTCGAAGTTTTGCTACCATCCGAGAAATGTGCGTTCGGAAGCGCTCCTCCGTCCCCTGATATTTCGCGTTTTTTCCATGTTGCACACAGAAGCTCGAACTTGTAAAGCAAATGGTATGAATTTAATGCTTTGAGAATAAACGTTGCCTATTTAAGCAGGAAATAGGCCCGAAAGGGTATTAGTAGCATTATTGACCATAAATACCTTACTACGAAATGCATGCCCAGAATTCCCTCACTAAGTTACAAAATCTTTGTTGATAACCACTACGATGCTGAGATATTTGTTGTAGAATTTGGACCCCAAGCCAGATCAAACCGCTGCTACAATTTGCGGGGGCTCGCGTGTTACTACGGTACCGCTGAGGCTGTTGCGATCATTTTTTCAACAACACTTTGGTTTCGGATTTCGGTTTTGATATCGTCTCCGAATCAACCAGTAGGAAGACCGAACGAAGGATTCGTTGCCGAAAAGATACTCACTTCAGATTCACATGGTGGAAAAGATTTGGATAAAAGGTTAAGTCACAACACTAGGGAGGATCAAACTGCTCGACCAACAATAGGCCAGCCTCAGTACTCCGCACATTAGGTGTTCCCGTCTATAACGTCAAGCGGTGAGACAACCGGTGAAAGGCCACAAAAACACGAGTTACGCAGGACGTCCTTGGAACTGGATCTGAACAACACATTCACGACACACCAAGGAGATTGTTTCTCACTCAGCGCGTGGGATCACGAAAACTGTCTGCCATGATGTGGAATTTATAACCGAAGAGTTCTGTTTCAGTATTTAGCGCTCCACATCTCCCGCACCGAGCCTTAAAAACACCTCTGAAGAAAAACATCCGGAATTCTTTCCTCGGAGGTTCCAGCTGCAATAGAAAGCATAGAAGGCATGAAAAACTTCAGGACCCGATCATAGCACTGCCGACTTTCTTAGAGCTGGAAACCACAATTTACATGTACGTCTCGCAAACCATATGACAGCCTACTTTCAAAAGGAAGAATCCCAGACTAATGAAGGACGTCACGCGCGGTTATCCTGCCCAAAAAGGGAGACCGAAGGGATCTTCGTAACTAATGTCTGATATGCTTGTTAACTATAACTGTACTCTACGAGCTCTTCACGAAATATATTCTCTCACGCATGTCAAGGACATTGGATGAGGCGCAACCAGTCGAGAAAGCAGAGTTTCCAAAAGGATTTTGCTGCATAGACCGCATCCAAACCGTGTCCGGGGTTATCGAAGTTTGTCGGGTATACCACTTGAGTTTAGTCCTAACCTTTGTCGACTATGAAAAGGCGTTTAACAGGAAACGAATGCGATTCTATCAGTGCTCGTCGACCAAGGAGTGGATCCGTCCTACACAAGGACATTGTCTTACTTTGATCGGAGCTGCACAACGAAAATGCAGCTTTTCCGTCGACCTCCTACCATACCCATAGGAAAAGGGATTCGACAAGGTAACACAATATCGCCAAAACTATTTAGTGCCGCAAGGCAGTGAATAATGAAGTGACTCGATAAAGATGAGGAAGCACACACATTGATGGAAAATTCCTAACAAACTTTTGCTTTCATGACGGCATCATCATCTTCTCGAGAAGTAACAGCGAAGGGGTGAATATAACCGATGAGCTCAACGAAGCGGAAAAAAGGATCGCATCACACATGAATCGGAAGAAGACCCAGTTTATGAAAAACCCATGGTGCGAAGACGAATAAATTAAAATGGATTGTTCCCTGATTGCAGAGGTTATTTCGTACGTATAGCCTGGGAGATCAAGGAGCATGAAGCAAGAATTGGACAAAAGAACGAGATAAGCTTGAGCCACATTTGGCCACCCAAAAGATGCCGCCCATCACACCAGTCGAGAAAGGGCATCCTGTGCTAAATAAGCCGAACGATTTTCAACGCACCGCTTTTTTCTTTCGCTAAACGGCTAGAGTAATTCAATTACTTTTTGGGAATATTTCGCACCCTCCAATTCTATGATTTTGCTTCGACCCCGTTTTTTGTCTAAACTGCATTTAATTGTAACGTTTTTGATAATTCTCTTCCTCTCTGCGATGGCTTCACTATAAGGCTGATCAACAAGTATGGGTGGTTGATTACATTTTTGTGTGCCTTAGGGTTCTTTATTGCTGTTATCTCCTACGTTGATTCGAGCATACATGTTTTTCGTTGTACGCTCAGTTTATATCGCCATTTTATTTTCTCACTGTATTATTTTTGAAACTTCTTAACTTCGCTTATAATATCGGCAGCACTTAGAAGTAGGGCATTAATTGCGAAAACAGCTGTCGAATCAAGGTGAATCTTTTGGAGAGGAACACCACTCGAATAAAGCGAACTCACTCGACAATGTCTTTTTATACGGCATTGCTGACTATCCACTGATTATGATTTCTGTACCTGAATACAATATGTATTGCAGCGGTCGGTATATTAATAACTGGAGCGTAGGTTAGCAGCGTCTTTGAAGCAGACTTTGAAACTTTTGACGAATTCCGTTGAAATAAATGGTAGAGTTGTTCACCTGAAACTTCGTTTCTGTTTTATTTAGCATCCAGATTGAAAAAAGCTATTGTGATGAAGGTGCCTCGTATTTTCTCCTGCTAGTAGACAAACGAGCTCGTGAGGAGGATAGTAACTATTCCTCAAATAGTTCCTATTTTTATGTTACCTTATGTTTCTATAATAACTGTTTTACTTGTATTTGTTATACATCTATTCTTCCAAATTCTGTAAATTGCCTCTTAACGACCGTTTCAAGCATTTGCCACGCAGCTGTCTAACAAGTGATTGCGTAACTTCTATGCACGAACTGCTCTTCTTTGTCCGACGATTCGGGGGCGGAATAAGTCGCCGCCAGCTGCGTATACATTCAAGAATCGGCCGTTCCAATGCACTCTTTGTAAGCCTCTTGCGTACTTGTGTTCCAATCCTTCAGTGCTTGTCTTCCAGTCCCTCAGTGCTTGCGTTCCAATCCTCCAGTGGTCGTGTTACAGTCCATCAGTGCTTGTGTTTCATTCTTCCAGTGCTTGTGCTTCAATCTTCTTCTGCTTGACTTCCAATTCCTCAGTGCTCCAACTCCAGTTTTCGCCAAGGTTGCTTCAAATGGCTCACGTGTTCTCATTGCATTCTCGCTCGTATCCGCCCAACTAACTACAAATCGTAACATTCTTATTCTTGTACTGCTGCTAATGCTATAAACTGTTGCAATGTAACGAAGTGGTTAGCGGCGAAGTGTAGCGGTTCAGAGTGATGTAGAATATTAGCCACGCGGGTCTTTTAGTTGTTGTAGTTGATCTACCAGCCTCAAACTTGGGTAATTAAACCTTTAATACATAAATACAATACTAATAACATGATAGTAACGATAGAGAAGTAATGGTAGAGGAATGAGACAAGTTAGAGCTCTGAGGTGCTAAGGCCTGTAGTGAAGTGAAGCTAACAATGAGGCAATGGCATTCAAACATTATTATACCATTAACACAATATTAACAATAATAATGAGATTACAACGAAGTAGCCTTTGCTTAGCCGTAAGCGATGCCGCGCCGCGTCTATTCGCGGCCGGCGCGGTGGCTGAGGGAGACAGTATGTTGAGGGCGGAGGGAGGAGACTGTATGTCGCGGAGAGGGAGACAGTATGCTGAGGTGGTGAGGGTCACAGACTGGCTATGTTTCGGCCAAGCTACGATTTCAACATTATAGCGATGAGGAGCATTTTAATGAATCGATGAGGACTGTAAGTTACATGAGCGTTGACGGTGCTATGGACAGTGAATGATGAGTCATCTACGGAACACAGTCAGGCGGCTGGTCGTGAATAACGCTATGTCAGCAACGTGAACTTTGAGCATCGATGGGTGCCACCATTGCCTAAGGGTAAGGGCCAGTATGATAAGTGGCTACAAAACTGATAAGCCTATAGCGGCTTAGCAGAATACATAGCTTATGGTTGGCCGCTTAGCGGCATTGTACACATTGCGTGTACATTGTGGGAGGAATGGTACATGCCACCGATGGCGTTGCTAACAGAACGCATTTGGTAACACCCGCCACTACTGACATCGCACCGTAGACCAGCTGAGAGACAAGATAAAATAATCTGCTGATTACNTTATAGCGATGAGGAGCATTTTAATGAATCGATGAGGACTGTAAGTTACATGAGCGTTGACGGTGCTATGGACAGTGAATGATGAGTCATCTACGGAACACAGTCAGGCGGCTGGTCGTGAATAACGCTATGTCAGCAACGTGAACTTTGAGCATCGATGGGTGCCACCATTGCCTAAGGGTAAGGGCCAGTATGATAAGTGGCTACAAAACTGATAAGCCTATAGCGGCTTAGCAGAATACATAGCTTATGGTTGGCCGCTTAGCGGCATTGTACACATTGCGTGTACATTGTGGGAGGAATGGTACATGCCACCGATGGCGTTGCTAACAGAACGCATTTGGTAACACCCGCCACTACTGACATCGCACCGTAGACCAGCTGAGAGACAAGATAAAATAATCTGCTGATTACTGAAAGATGAATGTGAATGTGTGAATGAATGTGATTGAATAAGAATGAGTGACTATGACTAAGAATGAGTTGAGGTGATTGAGGATGATTGAGGATGTGGTTGTGCGGAGCGGATTGTCCGCGCTACCGATCGGGGGTAAGGTGAGTGATGGCATGTCTCCGCCTTCGAAGGCACCTGGCTTATATCGGCTGCGGGAGCCGCGTGCGTATGCAACCGCGGTTAATCTGGATTGTTGATCCTGGACCGCAATAGACTGTACCTAACTGCCTGAAACATCAAACGTCATTAGCTTCGTTGTTTCGCAAGGAAGTAGTAAACTGTTCTATGGTTACGCCTCCTTCGGATAAGCCATCGTCGCCATGCTACTGAAGTCAAACCTGAATCGCTATAGTGCCTGAAACATTGAACATAATTGATCGAGAAGATTAGAAAGGTTACATTGCGGTGTTTGATGTGCGAGTGCGAGAGGGCCATGTTTGGACTTCAAATACTATTATTTAGATAGATAGAGAACTTTCCAAGGGAGAAGTTCTCTATACACCCGCCCGGTTTATTTAGGGGGCCGAGACGAAGTTTTGTTAGCTATTTTAATTAATTTGAACCTAAGGTTTTTGCATTACGCAAAGGTTTAAGAGGAATCTGAAACACATAACGCTAAAGACGTGAATATAAAAGGAGAGTCGCATAATGAATGATCTACGACATCTACCTTAATAATTGGTCGATCTTATCGACATGTAACCCAAACTTGAGGTTGTTTACGGCAGTTACGGAAGAAGTCCCCCGTGGCCAATTCATACAAAGTCGAGCATTCCACCTACAGTTGGCAGACAAAAGACAAATCCGACCAACTCTCCATCCCACTGGCCAACTAGCACAAGGAAACTGGTTTTCCAATGAGTGACAATTTTTCGAACGCAGCAGTAGACAAAGTGTCCAGTTCCTTATAGACTTATGAAGCGAACTTTTTTAAATATTTCTAATGACGTGCGTAGGTCCCAGACTGTCTGTTTTCCCATCTAGGTGCGTTTGGAGCTAACTTTCAAAGCACTAACGACGAAGTTTAATTTTCTAAATCTCCAACGGAGAAGCGCCAGATGAGCAGAGAAACAAAATATTTGAGAATCCCATCATGCTCTCTTGGCTGAAATGCCGCTTGCTGATTTGCATTCGTATGCGAAATGTGTCCAATGAAGTGGTAGAAGTATAAACCACGACCTACAGAAAATCAGATTTTTATAGTAGGAAAATGAAGAAGCTTTGTCTTGAGGGCGAAGAATCGTAGAACTTGTCAGCTTTTATTGCACCAGGAAAACTCACATTCAGCCATCATTTTCACATCGTGTGACTCCTATGAAGTAGTGCATTATTTTGTAAGCGCTTTCAATATCGTCGTTCTTCTCCTTCCCGTCTTGATCTTTGCTTGGAAATCACTAAAACGAGGCTTGATTATTAAGATAAACCACTTTATTTGATAAAAGCAAAAAAAACAAGTAGAGAAAATAAACGAAATAGAGAAGCAAGACAGTTAAATAGGAAAAAGAAATTAGAAAAAAGTGGATAGGGAATACTACATGAATTTCTGACGTCTTCCTTCTCTTTCCATACGGCCTGATTCGAGAGTACTGTTGAAAGCCGCTCGTCCTAGAGATGTGGCTGTTCGTTGCCTCGTCGGGTCACATTGATGAGCCACAACAAGATTGGTAAAAGAAACTTTATTCGGTTAATGTTTCGGCGGCTTCGCATTTTTTAAAGCCGGATTGAGTGAGTCATTCGAGCACAGTTCTCCTTTCTTCCGTTGTAGAACTTCGTGATCGCATCGAATCGAATCCAATAGAGCACCGCACGAAATGGTAGCCTGACTTGGTGACGCCGTTCTATAAAAGAAGATCGTTGTTGATAGTGGTTGTCCATTGTTAATCGTTATTATTCATCAACTGGTTTATCTGAATAGTTGTTTCCTATGAGGAAGGTATGGTTTATTCCTCCACTAGAGACTCTCTGAGCTAGCAAGCAGCTGAACTCTCCTATTTGGAAGTGCAACCAGGAGCAGCATTTGCTAGCCGTTATTAAAGGTAACTATTTGCAAGTGGATAAACCTCCCTGACTCATAAAGATTTTCGAATGCCTATGGTGACGACGCGAAACATTTATAGCACGGCTGTCTCGCAACTTCTAAGGAAATCTCGGGCCAATACCTCTATTTCCTTACCTCCTTAACTATACGGTGGATTGAGATAAAAGAACTGTTCTATGTTCTAAAATTTTGTCTTAAATTTTACGCAATGTTCTTTCCATGTAATGTAGCGGAATTCCATACCTGCCAAAATAAAAATTCCCACCAAAATGTCACAAAAAATCGGCTGTGTTTTGGACTTCCGCGCTTTTGGAGACCGCCCAAGTCATTGCATAGGCTAGATTTCTATTCAATCACTTCTAACGGTGCTTAATGAAGTCGAATGCATGGCGCATCCCTCAACGATTGATCAACGCCGAAAGCTTTATCGTTTTTTTTATTTGTCTACTCTGATGTCGAATCGTTATTTGGTCTGATCGATGAGCCGTTTAACCCTAATCCTAAGCCCCATCTCTCTATTCAACCATGTGCACTAGGATGATGTTTATTTCACATCACATCTAATGTATTTTCGTGACATACTCGCCGTAATTTGTTATTGCTTTTAGCAAGATAGTGAAAATTCTAAACAGAATATTTTCCAGTAGATGCAATGGATACATATCAACGTCGTCGGCTCGGGTGTTTAAAAAAACCAGGAACAGAGGACGCGAGAACGAGGTGGTTCGATTTTCTGTTGTTTTCTTTTGCCTTGGTATTGGTTTCCTTACCTTCTGGCTGGAAGCTCTTGCATAGGATAATCACTTCATGCAACTATTCTTATTCTATGTTTGTGCAGAAGATTTGAAACCCAACATTCTTCTCCAGTCCACATACGAACGCCTTAGCTCAGCTGTAACCAAGATCACAAAAAGAATCAAGTTCAGGTAGACCTCCAGACCACAGTTTGGTGCACCAGACTAGTCTAAAAAGGCAGCAAAACTAAACCGATGTGCTACTAAGCGACAAAAATTACTGCTCAGATATTTACGTGTCAAAAACGAACATTAATAAAGTAGGGTAGACTAGACTAGTAGACTTGCTGAATCAATAGTGTGAACCCGGTTCCGAAAATTCTGGTCTGGTGATTTCGACCTCGAAGATAAGGAAGGTCGCGGACGTCCCAGTTTACTGGATGACGACGAAATGAAGGCACTAGTGGAGGAAAACACGCGAACATCTGTCCGAGAGCTTGCACATCGACTTGGCGTGAACACAGAAACATTTTGCTCTCACTTGAACCACATAGGAAAGACAAAAAACTCGACAAATGGGTGCTGCACTAATTAAACGTTAATAAAAAGATTGCCGTTTTGAAGGGCCGTCTGCTCTTATTCTGTGCAATAAAAGCGAACCTTTTCTTGATTGATCTGTAATGTACCACGAGAAATGGGTTATGTACGACAATCGGCAAGGAACAGCTCAACGGTTGGATTGCTATCAGACTTCTTAGTACTTCCCAAAGCCGAACTTGCAACAAAAAAAACGTGTTGGTGACTGTTTGATGGTCTGCAGCCACCATGATTCATTACAGCTTTTTGAATCCAGGCGAAACGAATACAGCAGAGAAGTATTACCGACAAAACGGCGAAATCCATCGTAAACTCCAACAATGACCGCCATTAGTCAACAAAAATGGACCAATCTTTCTTCACGACAATGCCCATCCTCACATTGCGGAACTAGCGTGCGAAAGTTGAACAAGCTGGACTACGAAAAATTGCTTCATCTGCCGTATTAAACAAACCTCTAGTCTGCCGACAATCACTTCTTCAAGCACCTTGATAACTTCGTGCGCGAGAAATGGTTCACCAACCACGATGACGCAAAAAATAAGGTTAACTGCTTCTGGAAGTGCTNAAATTTATGGGAACAAAATTATTACATTTGTGACCTGTTGGCAAAAATGTACAAATTTGTATGGTTTTTATCATGATTGATAAAGTTTTGTTTCGAGCAGGTTACTACATTTTAAATAATATAGCTAAAAACGCTTATTTATTTCTGAACGACCTAATGAAATAAAGAGATTCGTTTGTTTTCTTATCTTTTCAAAGAAAGTTGTTTACCGCAATAAATAATCCTCGTTTTACTCGTGCACTTCGGGCTCGATCTTGATCGTCTGGATTCATTTGAATCCATATAATATCCCTTCATTAAAAATATCTGCATATCATTTCAATGATGTCGAGATATTTGCAAAACTCCGGACCGCAGATGTCTGCGGTGGGTGCACGTTATTGTCCTTTCCCGGGAGTAACGCGTTCATCACCACGCCATGCGGGTCCCTCATTTCGTCTGTCTCTCAGCGGAGTTTTACAAATATCTCATTATCATTGAAGTTATATTTCGAAATATACTCTGCCATTAAAAAGAGTACGTAATAGATAATTAAGTTAAAATTGTGATTATTTGCAAATCTTCACATGTATTTTGTTCTTCTTAAGAAAAAATTTTACTTCTATATAATTATGGTGAATATAAGGTCATTCGATAAGGTGACTACTCTCCTGTTGCATCGATATTTGCTCCGAACCGCGAGTCGTCTAACCCCCAACCCTAAACCGTATGTCTCTATTCGACCAACGGATCCTAGGATGATGCTTATTTCACATCACGTCTAATCTATTTTCGTTATACACTCTTCGCATTTTATTATTGTTTTTAGTAAAATGGTGAAAAATTTTAACAAGAACATCTTACAGTAGGTGCAATAGATACGTACCAACGTGGTTGGCTCAGTTTTTAAAGAAAAAGCGGAAACAAAGAACACTGGAACCAGGTAGTTCGATGTGGTGTTGTTTGCGTTTAGTTTGGTTTCTTCACTTTTGCGTTGTAGCTGTTGCGTAGGCTAATCACTTGTTGTAACAATTTTTATCTTCTGTTTATGCAGAACGTTTGAAAGGCGTTCGGTTCCTAACGTTCTCTGCCTGGTAGTGGTACATCAAATTGGAAATTCGAAGACATAGAATGCACTACACAAGCTAAGACTTCTTTCCGCTTAATGCATCAGTATTCAATGTGCTGGTTGGGTTCCTTGCTGAGATTCTCCTCCAATCCACCAGCGAACGCATCAGCTCTGCTGACTCCAGGACTGCAGGGAGAATCGATCCGAACAGTATTATATGACATTCACAATGAAGATGAATTCCTCAAGCAAATATCGAAAGAGCATGCGAAGTGTTCGAAGACTTTCGTAAACGGTAAATGCACGGAAAACGAAACAAGTACAAGAGTTGCTGAATTTCGCAGTGTAGATAAGATGATTGGCCATCTTAAAATAAACAAGTTTATTTGTTTTCTTACCAATTCAAAGAATGTTGTTTAACCTAGTGAATAATTCCCATTTTAGTGAATACTAAGCGAAGCTGCTCTGCCGAGGAAGAAGAAAGAAAGATTCGAGAAGGTGGCTCACTGAGGAAGATCTGGCTCGACACGAAGGCGAAGACGCAACGTCGAGGCGAACAACAAGCATGGACCATCGACTCGGATCACCGGCTCTGAGGAAGACGAAGACGTCGAAACGTTAGCCGAAAATAAATGTATTTATCAACCTCGTGCAAGCTTATCAAGAAAGAATACAGAAAGAAAGATCGTTAATGAAAGCGCTTAGGCGACGATTCACTCGCTACCTGCACACAAGTCANTCACTGAGGAAGATCTGGCTCGACACGAAGGCGAAGACGCAACGTCGAGGCGAACAACAAGCATGGACCATCGACTCGGATCACCGGCTCTGAGGAAGACGAAGACGTCGAAACGTTAGCCGAAAATAAATATATTTATCAACCTCGTGCAAGCTTATCAAGAAAGAATACAGAAAGAAAAATCGTTAATGAAAGCGCTTAGGCGACGATTCACTCGCTACCTGCACACAAGTCAAACGATGGACAAAAAGATGGCTCATTATAGACATAACAACTATTCCCCCAAATGTAAGAAGAATCGACCCGAACCTATCTAGCCACCTATGACTATTCTGACCTTTCAATCAACCGCTGTCACAAATTGCACTTTATATCTACGCACTTGTTCTGAAGTATATTTTACACCTTATCATCTCGGCCAAGCATATTAATCACCTGCTTGCTATATCTACATATTTCCTTCTTTATTGTTGCACTCTATTTGACTATTTAATGATCTTCAGCAAAGTGTAGCCATCTCAGGGGCTGCTCCACCCATAAACAGATCCGATATTGATCTAAGGATGCGCAACGGCATCATATCCCACTTCTGGGCTACCATACTCCTTCGCCAACAATGTGCAGCACCATTATTTCTTTACCATATCGCTATAATACTACCGTGTAAGGTATTTTGCTATTGGTAGGGCTCATTGTTATCTCCACTTCGTTATTACTGTGCTAATCTTGTTGTATAAACGGCTTTCCTACCCAGGTTTGAGATCTGACATTACGATAACAATCGAAAAACCGGTAAGGAACGAAACATGGCACAAAACAGCAGTTTCACTATAGCAAATTTTATAGTTTTGATGAAGAGTGCTTGATTATGCAAGTCTTTGCTTACAGGATGAAACTGCCTTATTTTACTTCGATAAAATTACTGATCTTTCTGATTTACTGGAGCTCATGGTAAATATTTCATCCACTTAACCGTTTGAAGTGTCACATCCTGAAAATTGAAGAAAATGAGGAAGCGGGATTCCGTTTCGAAGGACAAAATGGTGTTTTCCCGTACACTGCTTCTAATCGTTTGAAGGTCAGCAAGCACCTCTAAATTTGACAACACACAGTCAGAAAAATGCGAATGCCCTTGATACAACGGAAAAGATTCCCATTTATCAATTTATAACGCTCTAAATTCTTTACCTTGCGTGGTGATTGAGAAATTATTGTCAGTCAATGAAAAATCAGCTTTCTCACCAGATGACAGATCTGCCAGTATGGAAAAAAAGATGAGATAACCTGCATATAAGTGCGTGACATTCTACTTGAATGAAAGAAGACGACGTCAAGTGAGCAACTCTGTCACTTAGACCAGTTGAACGAAATCCAGCAAAAGTATGAAATGTGGCATTGGGCACATTACTATGATATACGCTAGTCAGTAAAATATCCACTTGTTCAAAACACGAAGACCAAAAATTACTTGATACTTGAACTTGGATGGCCTGTCCTCACTGGTTGTGCGAGCCCCAGCATATTCTCCATTTTTTGGAGGTTTGATGGTTAAACCATTACAGTTCCCTGCAGTCTCGAGGTCAGCCTAGCCAAGGTCTACCCCAGGTCTTCACCACCGCGAGCAATCGCAGCTCTTGTGGATCAGAGGGAGATTTACCACCATGCGACTAAGATACCAGCACGGTGATAGATCCCGGTATTGGTTTACTCTTAGCTAGGGTTTCTAATGGAAATTCCGGACTCCTTCTCAGCTTGAGAGACTTTGCCAGGGAATGAATCCTTCGCTGTACATCGCAATGCGACACCCGAAATTACCTCGTAGCCACGATGAGGCCGTAAACCGTTGGGGAAAACGATAAACCATAAATTAGCCGAAACTTTTATCAATAAAAAATGCTCTCTGCAATGATCTATTTCTGAGGATGCCCTGTACATTCGCTTTCATTAGGCATTGTTAGAAGTGGTTGAATGCACGCCCGGCCTTTACAATGGCTCGAGGCGGCCTACCGATGTATCGAGGCAATTATGCTACCCTCCCAGACAAGTCTGATACCAGTCTTCCGACTGTGTAGAGATAGAAGGCTTTGTGAGCGTGGGGATCGGTCTCATGTGCACTGCAGGCGTCTCCGACCACTGCGCCACCAGCGCCTTTAGTCTCAGTAGGTGAGTAAAAAATATTCGGTATTCACTCAAAAGACCGACTTTCTATAAGCCTCGGCGTAGATAAATGATATATTTTTTATATGATCTTATAAACTGATCTTCTTTAGCTGATGCGAGGTTGGTATAGGTCCTCGTTGCCGTTGTCCTTCCTGTTGATGTTGTTGGTCGATGGCCGACGTTTCGGCGACTTCGCTTTCCTCAAAGCCTGGGCGTGTTTTATATAAGAATACTTTAGTTATTCGGTAGAAAAAAGCCAAAATGTTAATGAAGATCAATCTTAACCGTTTTATTAACCGCCTACTCTTTTTCATAGCAGGGTATATTGCCCTAGTGACAGTAAAGTAAGGGTCGGTGATCGAGAANGAGAATTGGAGCTTCCACCTTGGGCATGAAAGCTACGGCAAGGCGTGGTGCTAATCGCTGTCTCATGGCCAGCCCTCTAATTTGTGCAAAGTATTTTCCAGACCACCTGAAGATTGAACAGCGAAGACACTGTTTTAAGAGAGTCATTAGTTGTGCAATCAACATGCCATACGTTTTTATTTTCTTTTCAATCTCTACGAACAACTCGAGAATGGCTTACATTGCGGAGTCATTGGACACGTTGGTATAAAGTGAAGTAACATCGAATTACTACATCACATCTGTGCTGTTTGGTTGCGTGCGCCTTAGGTGGTCTAGAAATATTTTGGTGTTAGGTAGATGGGTTGGAATGAATTTTAGTAACTGGGTCAGGATAAGGATTGGGAACGACGTTATACTATCCGTTTGCTCTCCTATAGGACTGATGATAGGTCTAAGTTTAAATGATGATGGGAGTCGTTGACGCAATATCACCAGTTAGGGTAAGCTTATGTGTTTTAAAAAGCAAGTAAAAAATCTAAGTATTCAAGTAATTAAAGTATGTTCTTATAAAATACGTCCTGGCTCTGAGGAAGGCGAAATCGCCGAAACGTCAGCCATCGACCAACAACGCCACCAACAACGACAACGGCAACCAAGTTCTATACCAACCTCGCACCAGCTGAAGAAGATCAGTTTATAAAATCATACAAATAAATATTCGGTATTTAACACTGTATTTATTTAAATACCTCTAAACGGTTTGCCTCTTAATAGTGGCTGGGAGGGGTTTTTGGGTGACGAGCCACGATGTACAGCGGGGGGATTCATCGCCCTGGAAGGCTTTCCCAAGCTGAGAAAAAGTCCTCCTTTTTGATCAGGAAGCCGAGCTATAAGTGAACCAACACCGGAATCCACCACTGTGCTGGTATCAAGGTCGCGTGGTGGCAAATCTTCTTCTGGTCCACAAAAGCTTCGACTGCTTGTGGTGGTGAAGACCTGGGGCAGATTTTGGCCAGGCTGGCCTCAGTATTCCAGGGAACCACAATGGCTTAACCAGTAAATCTCCGAAGAATGAGGATTATGCCTAGGTCTGCACATCCAATGAGGACGGACANGAAGATCAGTTTATAAAATCATACAAATAAATATTCGGTATTTAACACTGTATTTATTTAAATACCTCTAAACGGTTTGCCTCTTAATAGTGGCTGGGAGGTGTTTTTGGGTGACGAGCCACGATGTACAGCGGGGGGATTCATCGCCCTGGAAGGCTTTCCCAAGCTGAGAAAAAGTCCTCCTTTTTGATCAGGAAGCCGAGCTATAAGTGAACCAACACCGGAATCCACCACTGTGCTGGTATCAAGGTCGCGTGATGGCAAATCTTCTTCTGGTTCACAAAAGCTTCGACTGCTTGTGGTGGTGAAGACCTGGGGCAGATTTTGGCCAGGCTGGCCTCAGTATTCCAGGGAACCACAATGGCTTAACCAGTAAATCTCCGAATAATGAGAATTATGCCTAGGTCTGCACAACCAATGAGGGCGGACAGTTCTAATGTCAAGTATTGAATGCATGACGCGTCTAGCTAAATAGCTGAAAGACAGGCAACCCGCATGGTGTTGGTGGAGAACGCGTTACTTTCCGGCAAGGACAATTGCGCGTTCGTTTCCCACCATAGACACCTGCGGTCTAGAGTTTTGCAAATATCTCAGCAACGTCGTGGTTGTCTTATTTTACTTCGATAAGATTAGTGATCTTTCTGAATTACTGGAGCTCATTTACTGGAAGGTAAACATTTCATCCGCTTTATTATTTGAAGTGTCACATCTTGAAAATGGAGATAAATGAGAAAGCGGAATTTTGTCTCGGAGGACAGGATAATGTTTTCCCGTACACTGCTTCTAATCGTTTGAAGGTCAGCAAGCACCTCTAAATTTGACAAGACACAGTCAGAAAATCGCGAATGCCCTTGATACTACGGAAAAGATTCCCACTTGTAAATTTATAACAGTCCAAATTCTTTACCTTGTGTGGTAATTGTGAAATTGCTGTCAGTCAGTAAAAAATCAGCTTTCTCACCAGATGACAGATTTGGCAGTATGGAAAAAATAGTATTAGATGACCTGCATATCAGTGACTGACTTTCTATCTGAATGAAGGAAAACTACGTCAAGTGAGCAGCTCTTTCACTACTCACAGCGCGCTTGAGTGATGTCTTCTTAAGTATAAGCGGCTTTCTCAATGTCTAGCCGGAATGTGAAGCTCTGACCTTTAAAATCTGTCACATCTTCGCGACCCAGGAGAATATACATCGACAGTGGAATATAGACGGGCCGGCCACATTATGAGAAGAAAAGGCGGCAGATGGACGGAGAGAACAGTTGAGTGGACACCAATAAAATGCAAACGTCCCTTGGACGACCACCTACACGTTGGGCGGACGTGTTCGTAAACAGAGTTAATCAGCTGTACATCCGGCTGCAGTTGTTTACAGATCACGGTATGAGACTAGCACGCGCTACCATGCTCGAACAAGACCGCCAACATGGGCTACGACTGAGAGAGAAAGGAAGGAATGGCATATGTGCTGGGGTACGCACAACTCGTGAAGACGGGTCGTCCAAGTATCCAAGTATGTAAGTAAAGGCAGTATTTTGGTTGCTATGCGGCAGCGTTGTGGACGAATGCGAGGCCTGAAATCTTTGTCCTAGCATAGTGGGATCTGCATATGACTCAATCCGGCTGGTTCATACCTAGGATGAAAGTCGCTGTGATGGAAATCTTTTATCGATTGTCAGTTTAAGTGTTAAAATACATTTTCATCCCAAATTTGAACTCCGTTGTAAAAATCGTTGATGGAAAAGTTTCCACGGAAGTGGTCAACAGTGGAGATTTCAATGCCAAGACTGGACCCAGAGGAACATCTCTGGAAAGCCACAGTGCGGCCAGTGATTTAGAACCGAAAGATCAGTCTAGGCGAGTGTCTGGGTTTATCATAACGATCAAGACCATACATGCTGACTAACAATTCAAGAAGGTCCGCTCATTAGTCGGTTGTTGAAAGCACACCGTAGCCCAGCGAAGCTTCGACCTTTGCAAGGCCAAGATTATCGCACGCCTTTACCCACGCGAAGGTGCTGCAACTTCCAGAAAGGTCATGGAAAAATCGTTCACGATTGCTATTCAGACATCTTCAATTATTTCGCCATGTTCTTAATGGTTTTGATTAAAACCGATGTGTCGTGCCGAAGGTTCTCCATCTTATAATCCGATCATACCACAGTTCTCCATCGCAAAATCCAACGTGTTGTTTCATCGGGGAAAAATCTAGCAAAGCAAATCTAGGTGAATCTAGCAATCCAGATCAATGTTAAGTCGGACAGAATACGATTCGAACACCTTAGGAACCTACCTCCAGTCAGTACCTTTTGCGGTCCGGAGCTTTGGAAATATTTCAGCATCTTTAAGGTCATATTAATTCTATTGTCCTTTTACTAAAATTAGTGCAGCACGATTATTAAAGGACTAGAAGGATTTGTAGATGCTTAACAGTCGTTCAGGATAAATATATGTTTAAACTGCTTTTAACATTTCGACTAAACAAGCATAAAAGGGGTGGCTGCTTTAAGAATCCGCCGTGATTTTTCCTCTTGCAAGTGGTACACATTATCGAGTTTACAGGAAGACCAGGGAGACTCCGCGATTCATGCACACATGGGATATTGTAGAAACGTTTGGATATCTTCCTTTTAACTCCACACTTGTGTTCCAAAAACCATTAAAAGCTTTTTGTAGGAAATTAACGATCTTTCAAGAAATTAAAAAATGGGCAACGGACGTATATAGTGGGCTCTTCAATCGTCTTTTACGAGGTGACAATTCAGACTCGATCACTTTGCCCACAGAAAACTCATCTGATTTAGCACAAGATTTACGGCGACTATAATGCTACAAAATTCTCAACGAAGGTAATACTTGTATTAACAAAATCAACACGACAGCACAAAGAAGTGAATTGTGACCGCAGTGTACCTGTATGCAGCATATTCTCGTATTTTTTCCTTTAATTTGCATTTTCGAATACACAATTTTATGGAGTAGTGATAGAGACGGGATTTTATTTTTTAGGGCACTCTGCTTTGAGTCCGTTGAATGAAACAAAATGATCAGAGGTCTCAGCACTACCCAAAATAGTGTATCTGTTCCAATAAATTTAGTGAAGGCCAGCGTACAATTCGGGAGGCACACACCTCTGTAGCGGTCAAATTTGAAGGTGCCAATGCATCTAGAGTAATTGGAACAGACCAACTTGTGGGAAAAATTTCACTGCGGCCTATGTATCCACCTGAGGCACTCAATGGACCGTGGTCACCAGATACTGACTGAACCAAAAGGGCGGCGAGATATTTAGTGAGCTCACTTTTTAAACAGGCTTGCCGACACTCCAGTTTTCGACTTCATTGCGGATAATCCATCGGTATGTGGAGGATGACGCTGATCAGCAATGGATCTGTTACTCAGTAAGTGATCAGTGCGCTGTCTTCGCATTCCAAGTACTCTGCCATGTATCTTGGATGGATATTTTCATTCGTACTGTCATCTGCAATGATAATGGAATAGAACGACAATATCTGACACGAGACTCTTCTTTTTTCGTTAGAGCACAGAATCGTCAGCTATTGTGAATGATTAAATGCTGCAACAGCAACTTCTTCTATACTCACCTTGAAAGTATTGGATTGCTGACCATTGCCGAGGTTATTAAAAAGTCGACTCTGGGTTTGTTTCTTTGAATACCTTTTTCGTAGGAATCAATTTGGTTGCTATAGAGGTGATGCAATGGCGAAAAAAAATGTATAGCTACCTAATTGCTAAATTTAACTATTGCGATGCATTATTCATTATGGTTGTAAAACTGATGTGCAACTGCAACATGGAGGGCCTTTACGCAGTCAAAGGAGATGCCTTTATCTGCCAACGTTTCCACGATGACGTTTGTCACAATGAGAGTTCTTCGTCAATTCTGAGATGTTAACGCCCATAAACTCGTGATACCTCAATTATTTTTAACAGTTACCGTTAGAGATAACTATGGATTCGAAATCCACCGCAGGTTCCGAGTTTTGCACATATCTCAACATTCTCACAGTTGTATTTTACGGTTTGCTCTCCCACGAAGAAAGAAAATGCAGTAAATAAATGAAAGTTGTAACCTCGCAATTTCCTTTCCGGATTTTAGCAACTTGAGCTGGCACTGCAACTCTTCCCCCTTTTTGGTCAAGTGTCACTGCATTTCGGCCTGAAAACGATTATTTAGAGGTTACGGGCGCGTTAGACGATATTGGAGAGAATCGCTCGGAAAACGTTCATTTCGAGGTTTCGGACACTATAGACGTTATTCTTTCGTTTCACTCGGAGAACGCTTATTTTTGCCTTTTGCTCACGTTAGCAGATTTTTTAAGGTTCCTCCTACGAAACGAATAATTCGAGGTTACGGGCGCGTTAGACGATATTCGAAAGAACTACGGAGATCCACAAAATCAGACATAAGTTTGCAGAGAAAGTGCTGTTAACTTCCACAAAAAGATTTCGCATTAAAAGGCTAATTCCGAAGTTACCTTTTAGCAATCGGCAAAAAAGAAGCAGGTCATATTGCTATTCCCTCCTTCTCTTAGTTATTTATTGTTTCATCGTTCTGGGACCTGCCAACTTTAAACAAAATTTGTCTATTTTGATACCGAACCTTGTTAACTGGATCTAGAATAGACAGAAACCAGAATCTTTTCTAAAACGGCACATGTTTTAAACATGTACAAAAATTTTACAACGAATGTATCACCATTCTATAACGATATTAACATTAACGTCAAAAGAGGAGCTAGGCAAGGCGAAACTATCTTGCCAAAATTATTTACCTCCACCCTCCAGAACGTTATGCGAGCATTGGAATAGGATAATATCGAAGTGAAAAGCGATGGTCGACAGTTGCACCATCTTCGCTTTACTGATGACATCGTACTTATAACACTAAACATTAGCCAAGCAGAAGGTATGTTTGACGGCATTGATAAAGCCTGTGGAAAGATTGGTCTTCGACTAAATCTCACAAAAACGATGTTCATGAAGAACGGATTGGTTTCGCATCCCTATTCACGCTCAACGGAACGAATATCTCCGAATGCTCCAGTTATATCTATCTAAGTCGAGAAATCATGAATATAATGAACGACCTAGGTCCAGCGCTGAGCAAAAGGAAACGAGCGGCTTGGGAAGCTTTCAAGAGCATCGAGGATGTAGTGAAGAAAAGAAAGAACACCCGACTCCGTGCCCACCATTTCGACTCAACGGCACTTCGTGTCCTAACGTATGCTTCAGAAACCTGAACCGTCAACTTCTTGATCACGTTTTGACCTATGGTGAAAATTGGACTTTGTGTGGCATCAGGCGATGCTCAGCATTTAGCATTATATAAAGTTCCTACGCATTTTCCAAAATCTACTCCTTGCAAGAGGATGGCCGTGGAATTTTTCCTTTCAAAACGGCAAAATCACTTGTTACATGACTTATTTATTTATATGTTCTTACTGATCTTTTTTAGCTGATGCTTGGTTGGTAATAGGTCACCGTTGTCGTTGTCGTTGTTGGTGGTGTTGTTGGCCGATGGCTGACGTTTCGGCGATTTCGCCTTCCTCAAAGCCGTGATGTTGCGAGAGGGACTCCACTCCACGACAACGACAACGAAGACCTATACCAACCTCTCATCAGCTAAGGAGGATCAGTTTATGAGACCATATAAATAAATATATCAACTATCTATGCCGAGGTTTATAGAAAGTCGGTCTTTCGTGTTACATGACTTTTCTGATGACGCCTTAAACCTTGGCGAAGTTATCGAATAGAGAAACTGTCCACGAATAAGCAACCGCTGAAGAGACGTTCGAAAAATTACAGTGCACAGTTTATTGCATTAGCACTTAGATGCTAATAAACAGGCCATATGTGAATCACAAATGACTCAAACAGTGAAGAAATAACGATGTTAACCTTTTATTTTCCGCGTACTATAATTTTTCACGGCAGGGTATGATGTGAGATACAATCACAACGATGCTGAGATATTCGCAAAACTTGGACATTGGGCCAGATCGAACTACGATTACCCTTTATGGGGCTCGCGTATTACACACTGCACCACAGAAGCGGTTTAGGAAGAAGCGAAAAAACAGTGGAAATATATCCATAAAATGACACGAAATATTTGAAACAGAATTGCAAGTACAATGAATATTAAATGCAACAAGGGAAAACTACTTAGTGGAACGCACGGCTTTCGCGTACATTTGCTCCATTTCTCCATGAGTCTTTCGGAAGCCTTCAGCCGTCTTAAGTACGAACTCTTTCTGAAAGCAATATGATATTTAAGAATGATGAAAAGTACCGGAATATGGAAAAACCTACTCGCGCTCCAGCTATGTGTCCTGGCGACAGCAAGAGGAAACCATGCGCAGTGCAGTCGTTGTCGCCAAACTCGTCAACCTCAATAAAACTGCACAGCTTGCGAGTGATACTTTTTCCTAAAGAGAAAGAACACTGCAACATATACAACATTATATTAACTCGTAAGGCACCACTCACTAAAGACTGTCATTCTTTTCAAATGTCATGTCTTTAAAAAAGAATACACACTTCGCAGCTGTAGCTTTCCTTCTGTTGCCAGAATACGCGAAGCTGGCTCTAGCTGTCTAAAATCAGACTGAAACTTACACAGCACAACCAGATAGAGAGAAAAGCAACGGAAAGCAGGTGAAGCAGAAACCAATAGATACTAGTTTAAACCGTTACGTGGAGCATTGTAGTCAGGACTCACCACATCAGAAGAAAGAGGTGCATGGTCTTTATCGAAACACCAGTTCTGAAAAGTGGCCTTACCATGTGCACAAAAGAGCATGTTTAGCTCATCGCTGGTGATTTCGTGAAATCATACCGACGTCACCTCCTTGTTGCTCATGGTGCGCAGGTTCCTATAGACTAGTTCAGTTGAGTATTATACACGTAGAAACCATATGACGAATAAAGTACCCTTTACCTAAGGAACGGTGACTAAACTCATGTCCGCCGTTTCAGTGAAACAGTACGGGAGTCACCGCTTTGTCGGTCATGTTTCGCAAAAACCTTTAAACTAGGTGAATTGAGTATTACGCACATACAAACCATATGACGAATGGAGAGTGCTCATTAACTATGGAGAGTTAGTTGCAAGCACTCAGAAAAGCATACCTTGCAAAGAATGCGAAGAAACCAATGCGAATTAGAAAAAGCCCAGCTAGATAATTAGGAAGCAGAGCTTCACAACTCACCACGGCCCTCACAGTGCCATTATGGCAGCATAATCGCTACCGTGGAAAGATTATCGCGGTGGGACCGCATGTTTGTATCCACATGCAGCTTCAGAGCTGTTTTTCAATATAACTAATGAGTGTTTGTTACTCAATCTGCCGACGACTGGCCAGAATCTATTCGTATGCTTGCAACAAGCATTCTCAAAGCGGCTGTGTTGCATGGAAAATTTAAATAGAGCTTATATTACTTGGAAACTACGATGGTCCACCTTCACTGATTGTGCGAGCCTCAGCATGATTTCCATTTTTTCGGAGTTTTGCTGGTCTGGCCATTGTGGCTTCCTGGTGTTCCGAGGTTAACCTCGACAAAGTTTGACACATGTAGTAACCACCACAGGTACTCATCTCCGTGTGGAACAGAGGAAGATTTGCCACCATGCGGATAAATTGATGCCAGAACGTTGCTGGATCTTGGTACTGGCTTACTCTTAGTTGGGCTTTCTGATGGAAACGCCGGACGCGTTCTCAGCTTGAGCACTGCCGGGAAATCACTCTGCTGCAAATCGCAGCTCAATACCCAGGAACACCTCCCGGCCACGATGAGGCGGTAAGCTGTTGGGATAATAGGGCTTATATACAGCCGTATATATCTGCACGCAAACGTGTACAATTATATATTTATATAAGTGTACATGTACATGCATGTACGTATATATGTGTGTGTATATATGTACATATGCATATTTGTATATAACCTGAACATTTTCTTTCGACCATTTTCTGGAGCGCACAGGGCATATTTGCCTCATTCTAAGATCAGTGTCTTATGAATGCGTCGTTTTCTTGTTCAGCAATTGCAAAGTTGTTATACAGCATCAGTGTCTTAGTGTTAACAAATTCATTCGTAACGGTTAACGAGTACAAGTGGCGCAAAATGAAATCGTTGGCTGGTAAAGGAGTTAGGAGCGCTCTGATAGTTTTCGTTTATCCCTGCGGCCGCTCACAGACGTTGAAGTACTCTACGCGTGAAAATACAAAGTGAGTATCGTATTTCGTCTAGGCACTCTAGTCTGATTAACACCCTATCAAAGAGTTTTTTGTCGAATCGTGTAACAAGGCTGTGTATACCTACAGGCTGCTTGCAGAACTCTGCTAAAGGCTTATTTGTTGGTGACCAATTCGAACCGCATCCTAGATGCTTCGCAATTAGTCGACTGTAGCTCTTTGATGGAACGGGCTTATTGGATACAGTTTGCATATGCACAACTAGGTCGCACCTCTTTGTGTGCCTTCTCTGTCTCTGCTCGGAGGCGCATTACAATACACAGAGGGTCAATCCCTCTGCCGCAGGTTCACCAACCCCTCCATCCCACCGGGGTGGTACCAGACTTGTCTTAGAGGATAGCAGCACTGGCTCGATACATCGGTAGGCCACCGCAAGCAATTGTAAAAGCCAGATATGCTTTCAATTACCTCCAATGATACTTAATGCAGCATAAGCGTAACTACGACCACAAGCCATTACCAAGCGAATCCCACCGTCATATCTGAGTCGAGGCAGACGCCTAAATGACATTCTCGGGTGTGGTTATTTTCACAAGTGCGTAGGTGATCTTCAGTTTTGACTATTAGTAAAGTAGACCAGCGTCTGTCAGTTCTCATCTACGTGGATATAATACGCTTCTTGAAATTACGAAACACGTTAGAAGCAATCGGTTTCAATGTTTTCTCAAAATTTTTTCTTATTCGGAGAAATAAGTTATAACCTTCGTGCTCTCAGCTATATTACCCGAAATGGCCTTAATCCTCGAATTCGATTGGCACCATTTGAAACTTTGTTCGTTCCTATTGGAAATACGAGCTCCTCATTTAATTGTGCACTCTCAACGAAGTCACTCCACAGATTTATCCTAATTCGGTTTTCTGTTGAAAATACTAAACTCCTTTCCAGCTTAGGAAATCGTTTAAACTCGCCTCTAGACATTTTACAATGGCAAATAGGAACACCCTTCAGTCACAATGAATCGATAAATCACAATCATCAGAGCAAATCACTTCGATCCTAGGATCGACTTTCTATTAACCTCGGCATTCGAATATGAATGCGTTGTTTTCTTGTTCAGCAATTGCGAGGTTTTTAAACAGCATACATTTACTTCCATAGAGAAACACAATACAATACAACGCTAGCTGACGTTTCGGCAGTATCGCCTTTTTCAGAGCCTGGAGGGTAAACTGATATACAATCTACTAGGCCAAACGCTTCAATACCACTTACAAAAAGACGAAAAACTCTAGAAAAACTCATGTAATTACCATATGCCGTTTAAAAACCTCGCGATTGCTGTACAAGAAAACGACGCATTCACTTCGATCCATTTCCTATCTTAATATTGATCTAGGTCTTATAGGTGGCTCCGTTGTAATTTAGGTGTGTTCTACGAGCGTTAATAACAGCGTCAATGGAATATAATCTAAGGTTTGCTATTATATCTCTTTTATGCGTTTGTAATGAATATCACAAAAGTTTTTTCTGTCCTAATTATTTTACTCTTAAAATTGCATGTAGGCCTTTCATAAAGCAATAATATTAGGTGAAAGCCAAGATTACTAGCATTTAAATTGTATGAACTGTCGCGTGGGTCGTATCATCACCCCTATTTTGTTATTATTCCTCTGGTTGCACAACATTGGTTTTTCATGAAGTGCCAAGGTAAGGATTTCCGGAGGATTCTTAAATCCCTTCTACACCATTTTCTGACGCTCGAAGATCTGGAAGGATTTTCCTCCTCGAAATTGAATATTTTCAATGTTCTTCGCTTGTAGTATAGATGGAAATTTCGAACCTATACTTAACTTTGTTGATCTTGCGAGAGAATGCACTCTCTGTATCATATCCCGACCAAGAATACATCATAGTCACAATGGAAAGAAATGGCAATCAGTGTAAGAGATAACAATGGCACTTAATATTTGGATAATTTGAATGACATCCACAACCATTCCTTTCTTTAGCGAACATTCAACAATCACTCGACGACGAATAATCTTTCTTTCACGAAATGGATGACGCCTGATATTCATCCGTTATGAACTTGCTGGTTTTTTGAATAGAAAGTGGGGTGTGAACATGAATGATTGGTAGAAAAAACTTTGCTCGGACGCTCCGTAGTTATGAGTGGTATGTGTTATGGTATTTACTATGTATTACGTTCTCGACGGTGGCGATGAATAATTTTGGCGAGAAGGTATCGCCTTGGTTAACTCCTCTGTTGACGTCGATGTTAACATCGTTGTAGAATAGTGATATCTTGGTTATGAAATTTTCATCTTACGGGGAATCTTTATAAAATATTTAGTAGAGACTCCCTTGCTATCTAATTCTTCTGTGACTACTTCTATTTCAGCCAATTCTAAAGCTTTCTTAAAATCGGTGGAAGTGGGACAGAGCAGTCGCCTTTGCTCTCAACATAGTTCAGCGAGTTTTGTTATCGTGTGGAAGTGGTCTAGCGTGCTGAATCCTTTTCTGAACCGTGGTCTCTCACATTACTCCTTTTCGTCTGTCAATCCTCTTTAGGAAGACTCGAGTAAAAATGTTTGTAGAAAATGTGTTTGTAAACGGAAGGGAAACTGTTACTATTAGCGGTTGCCTGTAGTTCGTACGAATACACACTGACCTATCAGCTCCAGTGTTTTTTGGAGACAGACGTCTACCGGTGACTTGCGAACTCTTAGCTTTCATAACGCTGACATCAAGATGTTGAACCAGGCGATCGGGGTCTAAGTTTTGCGAATATTTCACATACTCAACCATGAAAATTACATTAAGTAGCAAATAAAAAGTTAACATTGTGATTTCGACTGCACCTGCAGTTCAGCTGGGTTCACTACCGATTCGTGCTCTTTAGATCAATCCCGTTGACAGGTGAATGCTGATAACAGCACTAGGCAAAAAACTGGGTGAAAGAACAACAAAGCATGGGCCTCCGTGGTGCAGTCTGTAATAAGAGAGCTCCTTGATAGGGTAATCGTGGTTCGATCTGGTCCAAAGTCCAACTTTTGCGAATATCTCAGCATCGTTGTGGTTGTATTTCGCATCATACCTTGTCGTGAAAATTTACAGTAAGCAACTAATAAAAGGCTAACATTGAGCCGACTGCTTTCCTCATCGATGTTACCAGGAACAGTGTCTTCCCAACATTTTTGAATTCAACGGCTTTTTCTCTTCTCCGTTGAAAGTGAAATCTTGCACAAATGGTACCACTGTTTCATCTTTTGTACATTTTTTGAAGTACAGAAACATTATTTTGTTAAAAGCTTCAATTAGCCGTGAGGTGATTTATTTTGCTACGGCACTCTCCAACGGAAGACTTGCACGTCTAGCATCGAGATTGGGGCTTCTAGAATTGCATTTTATCGTGAATTGTCTTGGTTGTCATGTTGAACTCAGAGAAGGTCTCACACTGTTCGTTCTGCTCTAATCCGTGAGTCCCAATGTGGTGTTCTTCAGACTTCCCTCTGGATTTGTTCATAGTGTTGAAATCTCTGGTGATTACCTCAAATAACGTATGCTGTTTTTTGCAAAGCTTCTCCAAGTTCATACAGACCGCCTTTATTTCTCATTTGTTATAGCTTGGTTGCCGGTGTCCAGACAACAGTATTAAAATCGGTGGTGATTCACATCTCTTCAACCGCAAACTTTCGACACGGGTTGTTAGCTGGTCCAATGAATCTACGTTTATGGTCAAACTCGTGTTAATAAGACCGCTGATTACTCTACTGTCGCGTGTTCCAAAGAAATTCTTCTCCGATGTCACGGACGGCGTTGAATGGGTGACCTCTTTTCGTCTCAACCAGTCCGACGACGTTGTACGTTATCCTCCTGGCCCGCGCGACGAAGTCTTCCAATGAGGACTCGGATGCATGGGTACTTGTATTGTAGGTACAGATCTTACCCTTAGTCCTTTGCAATTTAGGTTGCCCAGAATGGCTCTAAGATTTTGACTGCCTTTCCGTACTACCCAAGGCTACCATATCAGGGGCTCTTTTAGGAACAGGAAAATGAGGCGCGTTTGTTTCACTGTACTCAGCTTTTGATACTCACATGTAGCTTGTTGAGCTCTGCATATTGCGCTGTACGCCGATATACTCAGGGAGGGCTTCCCGGTCTTTCTCGG